>JBCAUA010069760.1:0-11057 GCA_038406235.1 Peronia verruculata
CTTTACTGCAGCGCCGTCCCAGTCGCGGCTTCGGGGAGGGAGGGGGAGGGTCCACCATGGGTCTCTCCCGTCCTCTTTCCCACTGCAGTCTCTTTCCTTGTGCATTTTCTTGTAGCAGCCCATCTTTCACCGTACTCAAAGGTCCCTAGCTATCCCCTATGCGAATTTATGTTGCGCATGGTGTTTATTGCAGTATATTATATATATATATATATATATATATATATATCATTTTATTTATTTATTTTTTTCATTTTTATTCATTTATAGATATGCATATATCAATTTATACATGCTGTTTATTTAGTGGCTTTTTAAACATTATTAAATACAATCTTTGTGTTCTTAAAAAAAAACACTTATGCAAAATGATGATGACGATGATTGATATTTTCACTTTGTTGCCCCCAAAGAAGGACCAAAATGTGGTTCGAAAATTTGGCTTTCTTCACTATCAACATTAGGAAGAAGTTATTTATATGTGTTGTTTGCTTTTGAAATTGTTTAGTTGGTTGCAGGTTGGGCAGTCTTTTTCTATTTTATAAAATGATGATGATGATGATGATGATTACTATTGTCAGACTGATTAAAGTAAGATGGAGTGACACACGCAGATGTCGGCTGTTGATAGCACACGCTGATGCTTTGGGATAACCTTATCCCTTATCCCTGCGGGAGGAGTTGTGTGCGTTGCTGACCACTTACCACTTGTGATTATTACATAAACCTTCACATGTTTCCCTTTATATTGCACTGGTGACCAAGGAGGTAACAGAGGAACTGTGTACAATGAATGAATCATGCCGTAAACGTTAAACAAATATGCTTTCTGGAATTTCGTCTAGTAGAACCATCATCCAACTGTTCTGTTTTTTTTTTTTTTTGCGAGTGCTTTGTGGTAATTGATTTTTATTTGTCAGTGTTACGGGAAAAGGCATGAGTGTTAAAAATCAAGTACTGAACGTATGTGACGAAGATTAAAAAAAAAATAAAAAATGTTTTCCTTCATTTATAATGCTGAAGAGTTCCAGTGTACAAGGATTGCCAGGAATTTGGAAGACTGCAACTAAGCGGCAAAGATGTCCTCAAATGGGTGTGTAGACTACGTAAATTGATCTCATTAGTTGGAAATCTGTGCTCTATGAGCGTCTTGTTTGAAGACAAGCTGTGCAGCAACTATCAGATACTTACCTTCAACATAACAGTGTATACAGTCCCCATACACTGAAGCAAAGAGACATCAGAAGATGTTCCGAGACATAAAATATTATAATCTTTTAAGACTGAAAAGCGAAGAAAAAGCCGAGGAAGTTGCAAAAGGGGGCAAGATTGTACAAATCTGATGAAAACTGCAGTTCTGGATTACAATTTATGTTCCTCTGTTGCGTATTGATGGAGCAAGGCTCGGAGAGCATTTTGTATTCTACTGAGTTATTTTTGTTGGATAGTGAAGGGGTAGGTAGCATATTCGTGGCCTTGTAAATATGGCGCGGTTAAAAAAACAAAAAAAAAAAACAAAAAAAGTGAAAACAACAACAAAAACAACATCGCCTTAATACTATAACTATTTCCACTTTTCAGCTCTGGTTAACACTTATAAGTTCGCACTGGTTGCTGGTAAACTCTGGTTTGCAATCACAAACGGTCCAAGGAACACCACTGGATCAAAGAGACAATGGGTTGTGTGGTCGGATACACAGTAATTCAGTAATCATAATCACAGGGGTTGAGCGCTGAAATTATAATAAAATCCCACAAAATTCATAGGTTTAACACAATGTTTATTATGCAGAGCACACAAAACACACGATTATACATAGTTTGAGAAACTTTCATTATTTTAAAAAATTGAAGAAATATTTTTGCACTTCAATCCAAGTATACCTGAAGACAGCATTCGTTATATATATATAAATCTACGTACCTATGCACCTATGTTTCTACGTACAAACGTACATACGTACAACTAAATGTACATGAGTACATACGTACGTAAATACATACATACATACATACATACATACATACATACATACATACATACTTACATACATACATACATACATACCACTACACACACAACCCTTGGAAATGACAGGCAGCTCACCTTATTCAAAGAACTGGCCCTGGTAATAGGCTGTGCACTTACAGTAGATAGCTGTTGGATCTGTCACATTTTGGTGGCATGCGCTGGCATGGGCGCACGCACTACCTTGCCCGATACATGGGTCTGTTATTACACAAATGTTTCAATGGTCCTTCAAACCATCTATGTCTTGAAAAAAATGGTAATCAATAATAACAAAAGATGAAAGCTTTGGATGAAAATGATGATAATTCTCATTATCTTTTGTCTCCATGAAGAAATGAAAAAGTTTAAAATTTTACCACTGCGGTCATTTGATTCAATGCTTGCGTGATGTCATATTTTCTGATCCCTCCTGTCAGTCATAGGTCTGTATACGTCTGTGTTTGAAAGTTAAGATGTCACTATAACTCAAGTCGTTCAAGTGTTTCCATCACTGTTTCCATTCTTGGACATTTGTATCAGCATGATAAAAAAATAAATAAATAAATAAATAAAATGCTTTTTTGCCGCCCACCCCCAGCTTTTCAATCCTAAGCAAGTAGGATGTTTTATTATTTTTTTTAAAATTAGATATTAAAATTTGTTTTATTTCATTTATTTTATTTCTGGTGAGAATTTTTGTGAGTAGAAATTTGGAATTTGAAAAATTTGCCCGGACAGGGGTATTCCGCTCATTTTTCATCGAATTTTTAACAACTGGGGGTTCTTTAACGTGCGTAACGTACATACGGGACCTCCGAAACATGTTCGTCCTTATCCGGGAAGGCTAGACGTCGCTGGAAAAGAACATGCAGGTTCTTATCTCCGAATCTTCCCATCTCCAGACAGCAGATCCGAGTATCAAACCCACGATCTCTATAATGTGAGTTTTACGCCAAATAGCAGATGCCTATACTCGCGACCACTGAGACCCCCATATCATGTTGCTTTGGCTTTCATGTGTCTATCAATGTTTCGATTTTCACATGGTCAGATTTAGAAAGAAAATGGCATGATGAAGATATAAAATAGTATGTGATACTTATCATCGAGATAACCTCCATCATTTGGTTGAAAGACATAAATAGAATGTAACGATACTTACCTTCAACATAAAACTCAACTGAAATGACGACAAAGCAGACAACAGCAGCAAATAACAAGAAAACCAACAACTCCATTTGACCACCTCAGATCATTAGGTGCTAATTTCAAAATCATTAAGAAGTGCAGTAATGTAGAGACAATTTATAAGGTTATAATCATCCTGTCTAGCGAGGAAAACATTTAAAGATTTCTCTCATATAACGCAATACGCAATTACCTTTCAACATTAAATTTATCGCGTTCCTTTCTTGTCCTGAGGAGGAGCCAAAAGCAAAGCTAAACAATTTACTCACCTTTTCATTTTATTAATTATAATTTTCCAGATCTATTTTGTTCGTTCTTTCAATAATTTGATTCCTTGCTTATTGATAGTCTATTTTCATAATTTTAAACATTTATGTCATACTGATGGTAGAATAAAAGAAGTTAAAAAAATGACAATTTCCATCATTTCATTTTATTTTTAACTTATCAGTTCTCCAGATTCTTATTTGCTTCTTTTAAACTGTTACATTAGCTACTGATTAACAGTCCAGGTCTTAAAATTAGCGATATTGCTATTGAAAAATGAGGATGATGATGATAATGATGATCGTGATCGCCCTGAAGAAAAGTTGACTCGAAAATTTGGCAGAGACCATCACTATCAAGTTATACATTTCTGTGTCATTTGTTTTTCTTGAATTGTTTTGCTAGTTGCCGGTCTGACAGTTCTATTATATTTTTTATAAAATAATGATGATCGTCATGATTACCCTGACGAAGAATCAGTTTGTTCAAAAGCGTGTTCTTTAAATCGTTTTGTTTGTTTGTTTGTTTGTTTGTGTTTAATCGTTCTAACAAGGAAGTTCCCACCAAGGGAACGAATACAAGGGATGTTCTTCCCCTGAGTCCTGTGCAGAATTAGGGTATTAGAGTAGGCGATTCATATAGTAACAAAAATAACAGCTGTCCACCTCGGTCTGTCATTTACTGGGAGTACCGGGTGAGGAGGGATTCAGATCTCATCATTTGTCCTCACGAAGACTTACTTTGTTTGGCATGGATCTACATGGCATAAAATTTATAATTATCTTGTGATTAGCAATGAAAGCTGAGATTATTCACAGTCTTTATTTGTGTTCGTAATGGTTTCCTATAGCATATACATTTTTTTCCCACAAAAATAGAACAGACAAACATAAAGAAAGGAGGCAAACGGGAGAGAAGAGTGAAACAATTAATTCTTCTCTATCTGAGAAAGGAAAACACTAAATTAAACAACTTTCTCTGTAACGACAATCAATGAGATCTGTCGAGTACAGGGCAGATGATTTCGACACCTAAACATAAAGATGCTCATTAAAAAGATCTCATCCACATTCATATACATTGATACAAAAGAAAGGTGATGAATTTCTCTAAACAGATCTGAATATGCTGATCTTCATATATAATTAACTTGACGATGTATTCAGTTTAATGAGTCACCAGGAAGACATCTGCTCTTTATTTTAATACATGTATTTATTTTGCCCTCCCCCCCCCCCCCCCATTATATCTGGCGCCTTGCTGATCAGCATCGACACAGTTTGGTCAGATCAGTACCCAGCACGGTGGCCAACGTAGTCATTCATTCTGCCCACAGCTCAAGCCGAGCAAGGACTCACAAAATCTGTGACCCCTCCATACATGTAAGGTAACAACGGGTACCTGGAACAGGAAAGAAAACAGAGTCTACTTATTAACATGTTTACTTGTATGAGGTAAGAAAGCAAGTTTAGTGGCTGTAGATGCTTAATTAAGCCAACTAAACTTAACCTAACATAACTAAATAATTGATGATACAGAATTAGATAATTTTTTAAAAATAATGTTTCATTCTTTATTTTTGTGCCTGATTCTCGCACAATGAAAATCAGTATGAATGATCGATCCCATATACATTTAAAGCTATGTACAATGTAATAATAATATGCTTGTTGTGTACAGTAAAAATGTTATAGATCTATGTCAGTTGTTTTGTAATTATTGGAGCTCAGTATTTCCCTGAGCTCATAGTGACTGTTCTGAATCTCGCAGAGATATGATAGATTTACTGTAAGATTAGAATTGTAACTCGGAATGTGAGAGATAATATGGTGATAATATTGTTTTAAACGTAATTGGCTTTGGTTACCATTTAAGGCTTTTTAAATCAATTATACTATCTTTTAATATAGCAACTACTTTAATAATGATGTGATTTTGGTTGGGTTTATGGCCCAGTGGAATATAACATTCCTTTCAAGTGATCCATACTGCAAGTATCTTAATCAGTTCAATTCTGTAAATAGGCATGACACTCCAAACATCCCTTGTGGTTGCAATTTAATCACCATAGACATAGACCACATGGCAAAGTGTGCCAATGAGAACACTCTCAATCTACTCTTCCTTTTTTCTCCACCTTGTATTACTTCGTATATTTCTTCTACTTTGGGTTTGTTTGTTTGTTTTTGGAAAGGTCAGGGACTCAGAGAGGGCGTCCTCCATTAATAAGTGCCTTGAAGCGCTGTTGCTTGTAGAATAGTCAGCCGGGTTTTCTTTAATTTGCCACAAACGTATGCTTTATGCCCGAAAACGCCACAAACAAGACGCCATTAAAAGACTGTATAGAAAGATTATGAAAATTCAATTGCGATTTTCTCAAAGTGTATGATTTCTTAACCTTTTCCCCTAATTTCGTTTTTTGTTCCTCAACCAGGTGCTTCAAACTTACAATATACATCCTCCATAGCATGGGTTCTTATAAAATTCATCTTTTTTTTTTTCTGAATTTCATCTCCGTTTTTTAAGGAAAATTGGATATTTGGTGAAAAATTGGAAACATTTGCATCCCCCAATATACATATTTCAAAAATGTATAAAAAGGTATTTTATTATCTATAAACACAAACAAATATATTTTATCTTTTACTTAGAGCTATATTATTCCTGGACAAAATTTCACACCATTCCATTCAATACTCTAGGAGCCTTAGGCTTTTGAAAATAGCTAATTTTCAAAAAACATAATCCAAGATGGCGGCGTTGTCACGGCAACCTGATGCATAACATTTTTTCCCCACACATTTCCTCTAATTTGGACATGCTAAATCTGAATTTGAAGCGTAGAATGTGACTTTCGGTTATCTATTGTTATGCTTGGGGGTAAGATATCTAATTTTATGTGTAATGGATCAACAAAACGACACAGTAAATGTGTCATTACTTTCACTTTTAACCACTGGCATTTTATAGATAAACATGGAATTAGGTACATGAAGACGTTGGAGTTACCTTCTAGTGGCTAGTAGATAATAAGGTGTCGGCTCCGGAGTTTCCTTGGTGCCCTTTGGAGCCTCACCAATAATGCCCGCACATGTGACACTAGTTGTGTAAGCTGATGGTTTCTAAAAAAAAAAAAAAAATGAAGACATTGACGGGCGTTTATCATCAACGATTAAACTATTAATCAATCATTTCAATCACTGTTTCAGTCTAGTTTGGGAAGAACTGATGATGCATTGTATGTACTTACTTTCTCCGACCATAGTTTGTAAAAACAACAACAACCAAAAAAGCATCAAAAGACAACACGTTTTTAACCAATGCTGAAATTCCTAACATTAACACCTTTGATTCCTAGACCTCTGCTACATCTACAACTAACATATCTTTGTGCACTTTGATTGTCAGGACTATAAACTGATAAGCTTAGAGTTTGGGTGGTGCATATCATCGGTGCCAGTTAACCTTTGTCGCTTACCCATCGGGAGCGAGTAGTTTCTAATTGTTATACGGAAATCAGAAATCAATGTGCAAAAGAGGATTGGAAATGTTGCTTTGTATAATATAACATAATATAATTATATTAAGAGTTATTGTCATCAGAATTGCGAGGAGATGACTCAACACGTTTCATTTCCAGCTGCTGCTGCAGCATGGGTTTCACTTTATACACACAGTTCGGTGCTTAAATGCACGATATTTCTGGCTCTCAAGACATCAAAAGGAAAGTAGTAAACATGGAAGCATTTGCCACTAGAACGAATCAAACTTATATCAGCTATAATTGTTACAATGAACCTAGGCCAAGGCATTTACATGTATCTCACCCCATCCACATCCTGTTGGCAGTCTGGCCAGATGGCAAAATACGTAGCTGATGCCACTGGGGAGTATGTAATCAGACATTCATCCTTGTACATGAGATCTTCAACTTTCAAGCTCTTGAGATTGTTCACGTCGTAGGTTCCTGGCCTGGTAATGAAACGGTGACTGTTTCATCAGTGGTCACACCAGCTATAATATACATTAAATTATGTTTCTTATATAAAATGCATGCATCACCAGAAGTTTTGAAAATTCACTTTCTATTAAATACCCTCGCTAAAACTTATACAGTGAAAGTTCTCTATATTTAGTATCTGTTTTTGAGTTATTTAGATCTTGTTATTTGGTAACAAGCTATGATCTTCAATTTTTCAGATTATCAGAAACTGGGACAGCAAGGACGGAAATAAAATCCACCCTATCTCTCTTTCTCTCTCTCTATCTCTCACACACACACACACACATACACACACACACACACACACACACACACTGACACACACATACACATACACACACATACGCACGCACACACGCACAAAAAGAAAAAGACCCTCACAGAATCTACCTCATAAATCTAGCCAACAGTTAGAAATTACCTGAGTTACAGATACACGGTATATGAAATAATTACAGATGTCTGCAGTTCATTGTTCAACACGATTCTTATTTATAATGAATGACAGAAAACCCGGCCCAGGGTTAAACATCATCAGTACGTTCATTCTTTCTCCTCCGTGAGGGTCGACGTTGCAATTTAGATCAATATATCAATCTAATTTTTTTTTCTTAGAAAGAATATTATTTTAGTTAAACAAATGTAAACAGATTAAGACAAGAGAAGGTTGATCCTCTTGAAGCTAGTGATTTATTCACACCCAGCAATATCTTGGAAACTGCAGTCGATGAGCTCTTCGTGACTATCATGGTGTCCAAACTGCGAAAGGCATATTCTCGAAGAAATGAGTCACGAAGATAAATTTGAACTAGATTAAATAGTTCATATTTGACTCAGCAAAAACCTGGAAATCCCCGGTGGAGTATTTGTACCCCCTTGCTAGAAATAGAGCACTCAATGATGCTTGTTACCACTCCACGGCGAGATCTGAGAACAATAATGTCACCGATCCCGTGCATTTCTTTGTGTTCTTCTATGTCATTCTGAACAGTTTTAAGTGTTTATACCGCAATAAAAAACACATGGCAAGATTTTCATTTTGTTTACAATAAAATATGCATTTTAAAAATTGTCAATATGATCTACCACGGTTTTCATCATTTTAAGTATTGTTCTTTTGTTTCCAATTTGGCAAAACAATAAACCCTTTCCAGTATAATATTAAGTATTATTTTTCCTTAGTAAATTATTTAATATTAGCTCGATGAAACACTTAAAAGCATTGGACAAAAATGATTTTACAACTTCATGTTAAAAATTCGCCATTTGCTGCCACACTCTTCTCATTTATGAAGCTAACATTAGACTAAAGTGATCATGATTATCCAAACTGGTCATTTTCACAAACAGTGACGTTACGTTTTGGCGATCAAGATACCAAAAAGGATGAATAGCGTCACACCATGAAAAACAACTGAAATAACTTTAGAGCTGTACTTGTAGCAGGTATTTCACTACCGAAAGGGGAATGAAAATCCACCGGACAAAGAAGAGATGTGCTGTTCCGGATGCTCAAGAGCGCCCTGACTCGTCAGATAAGTCGTCAGAAGAAACTGGCCAGGTGGCAAACCACAGTGCCAGTGGCTTCAACATTGAGCCATCCAACGAGCAACCCCGCTTGCCTTCAAAGAAAAATCAAGTCAAGTCCACAGACAAAAAGCTCAGTCACCTATAGTTCTCTAGAACAGTCAGATTGTACGGCTTGATATAGAACACACCATCGCTGCCTTCATACGTCACCAGAAGTTGGAGTAATTCAAACTCACCTTGGACGATTTTCTCAAAGAGAAATGGAACGCCCTGAAATGACAAAATAAAGTCGATATCACTCTTTCTTAGATTACAGTCTCAAACAGCATAGTGGGGAGGTTTAATCGTTTCCTCTCTCTTCACTATCGCTACAACTAGTTTGTCATGAACTTTACTTTTTTCTAAAAGGGTGGGGGGGGGGGGGGTGCTTTTTGCGGGCAACATTGTTAATACTGTTGGCTTAAAATAATTTATTTTATCATTTTTTTGTCGTTGTTGTTCAAAATTCATCGCCAATATGGCATCCTTTTGAACCATTCGCTCCTTTCTTTAAAAATGTTCTATTGATAGAAAGCGTTATTATTTTTTTGATATTTATGTATTTTTTTTAAAAATGTACGTTTCGTTCAAAAACAATAAGCAAACCAGTATTATGGTATTGTATTGTCAACAGTTCACAGTTCCACAGGTATATGAAAACATCCCGGGTTCTTCGATCAAAGCTAAGCAAACATTTCAATGTTGTTCAACTATCCGCTCAAAGTCGAAGTAATGCATTGCCTTTAGAGGAGTTTATATCACTGATTCATATTTTTAATGTTTGAAAAATACTTCAGGATGTCACGACTAAATAGGAGTAGCTCTAAAGTGACAACTCATATAATGGTAAATCAGGGGCGAAGCAAGGACATAGAAACAAAAGTAGCATAAACTAATTAAAAATATGTATACCGATTTCAAGCTGGGAATTTTCACTGGTTTGATGTCAAGTTTGACTGACGTATGGAGGGGTTTTCTCTGCTTGATATCGTCCTCCGCTTGTTGGTCATTTTGAAAATCGCCATTGAAAATTGTGAGAAATGTCAAGAATTCCTTTGATGGGACTGTGAAAAAACATACACATTGATGATTCTTTACATTAGAAATTCTGGCAATCATTTACCGACTAGGTGGAGTATTATAAATAGCCATCTTCATGGTCTTTAGTCGGAGAGCAACCTATGAGTGAATATTTTGACATTAACCCTAAACAATGGAGGACAACGATTAGGTCCATGGAGACCATCTTCATCACAGAAACACACACTATTGATTATTATAATTGTGATTGTTATTATTGTAATGAAAATATACTGTTACCCCTATCATCACAACTAACTACAGCCTCTATAACGCCAACCTCGATAGCTATCATCACAAGTTCTCAAAAACCCCGGCTGTTAAACCAGCCAGTTGTTTGCATTATCGCTATATCTACTACAGCCGAAACAGTAATCTTCACTGAATAGATAGAGCTGTGTAAAATGTTGTATTTATGCATGATCTGTATCTATTTTATTACATAAACCTTTCCATCCATCCCCTCATCACCAGTAATGAGACCCAACACAAGGAACGCATTTCACACAATAAAACAAGATGAAAGCCTTAAAGAAAAAAAAAAAAGAAAAAAGAAAAAGAAAAATGATACCATCTGTGTAAGAATGTTGCAATATTCTTTTTTTGTGTGTGTGTTCGTATGTGCAAGAATATGATATGCAAATGCATGTATGGTCAAGGGTGCCTTTATATTTTATATAAGTGTACGCCTCTATAAGCACTATGTTGGATTCAGCTCGCTTTGCAGAAAATAAACTTATGTTATCTTATCCTCCAGTACACGGAAACGAACTGGACACGGAAACGGACATGGTGCACCCATGTACTTGTGGCAGGTATTTCACTACCGAAAGGGGAATGAAAATCCACCGGACAAAGAAGAGATGTGCTGTTCCGGATGCTCAAGAGCGCCCTGACTCGTCAGATAAGTCGTCAGAAGAAACTGGCCAGGTGGCAAAC
>JBCAUA010069771.1:0-2500 GCA_038406235.1 Peronia verruculata
TATAGTGTAGCTGTAGAAATTCTTCGTAGCTTTATAATTGTGGTGTAGATTATATGATTCAGATTCTCTTAGCAGGTGGAATCTAGATTCTAGATATAGGCAATGCAAAGATCAGAGATAGATAAATCTTATATTTTACCATTTTTCACAAACAATGGTCAATGTCAATTTATCATTTTTATCTATATACCCCGTTCGTAGAACGGGAGACTTTGCTGGTACAACGATAAAAACTACCTATGTTCGTGTAGTAAGTAGCTGATAAATCGTCTGTGCCACCAGTTTATCTGAACCTATTTCTTTCCATTTAGTATCTACAACTCATGTATGTTGATGTTCCTATCACTCCTGCTTAATTGTCGCTATCTAGTCTGATAACCTAGCTAGACAGATAATGGCTTCCATTTTCCAGAATGGTGATATTTTTGTCAAATAGAAGTCACCTTTTAAAAAAGCCCTCTTTTATTCACACTGACAAATGCTCAAACCAGGTTCTCTAATACAAAAACATTGTCATGAAATGGCTGTATTATAATATCTATGGCCAGGTGAAATCGGTTTTCCTGGACCTAAAGGCCCTAGGGGAAGTCCTGGACTAGTAGGACCTGATGGTATCCCTGGCGCCCCAGGACCACCGGGTAAGTGTATCACTCTAGGATGTCTCCCAGATCTCTTCTGCTTCAACCATTTGATGACACAATCACTGTGCAAACTAAGCTCCTCGCTGCCCTTCATTTGATTGTCACTGACAATCAAAGATGTCCCCTGGCAATGTTTGGAGCTAGACAAACAGTTATCATTACAATGTCAGCGATTGGCTACTGATGAAAACGAAGTAAACACGATTAAAAATATTCAAGGATAAGGATTTTGCTTTCAAATGAGAGTATGAAATAACTTGGTTATGGTTTTTATAAGCTTTTCAACCTCCTGTAGTGGTGGTTATCTCAGCTGTCCACAACCGTGGTCAAAAAATAACAAGTGGTAAGTCAAATTAAGTCTTTCTAGAACATGGCCTACGAATATCTCTTGTCAATAACTTAATACTTTAATTCTTAAAGTACTTACGTTCCACACCGCCTGATTTCATTTCAAAACAGTCGTTCCATAACTTATGATATAATTTTACCGTATGCTTACCTCTTATGAATTTGCTCTGATACCTGCAGATATAGATAATGAAATAATAATGGTTCATGTCGTTATTCATCACCGCTATCCATTAGAATATGGATCATTGTTATTATCCTAGAAAATTAGAAGTGTCTCTTACTTGGACTGTTTTCTACAGAATTTGTGCACACCTACCAAATTCTCTAACGCCCAGGCACCAACATTAAAATAGTAAGACGACTACACACCAAGACTCTTATATCTATTGAATATTGGTGATCAATGAAAATGGACACTTTCTACTTATTTTTTCACCTAAATTTTTCAAAATGTATTTATTTTCAGTCTTATCCTTCTGTATTATATTTTGTACCATCGGGCTGAAAAATTAAGTTTACTGAACACATACTGGGAGATGTTGTTTATACATATCTGGATGAGGTTTGTAAACTAAACTGTAATGTGTTTCAGGACTCAGAACAAACCATTCATTAGAGAGCAGAATGCCTCACTGAAACATGAATATTTGGCATCGATCTGTCTCACTCCCTCAGGAGTAAATCCCTAAAAACCAGTTTAGTCATATTTGCCTGTCCTTTTTGATTTCAGAGTATATATATATATGTTTTTTTGGTTTGGTGTATTTCACTGGAGCACATCCACTTTGTAATGTCGTTGTAGTCATATATTCGTAACAGCAACGAGTTTTCTTTTATTATTATTTTATGTACTGCATGCATCGTCGATATTTGAGTGTTAAAAGACCATTTTTTTCTCTTTGTTCTAGCATAGATATCAGGTTTATTCTAGATAACAATGATATATACTTGTTTTTGTTTGTTTCCTTTTGTTTTCCTTATTTCATAAATTGGAAGAAAATTTCTCTAGATATTGCTTGTGATACTTCCCAGTAGCAAGTTGTGATTTTTTATATACATGTACTTTTTTTTTTTTTTTAATACTGTGAAAATCACCCACGATTAACCATCTCTTGCAGCATAGACTCAATGTTTTTTACTTTTCACATGAGATCAGACTTGATCGGAATGGATACCATTGCCTTTACAAGTTGGGTTTACGTAATTAAGTGTCATTTAATTTCATCTCTCAATTTCGAATCAAAATCTTGCATGATTAGTCAAAGCACAGTCGATATCTATGTGTTTTGTTTGGTTCTGACGTGTGTTTCTGAATTAATTCTTATTTGGAGCTTCTATGGGGTGGAATGACAATTTATTTGTCAATTCCGCCTAATAAGACCTTAGACCCACAAACAAATAGCGTGTTGTATAACAAGAGACGTAATCACCGTGTGGTGACATTTTTTTGTTTAATTTACTCCCATATTAAGTTTCTGTTCATTCTTCTGTTCGTTCAATCATTTCTA
>JBCAUA010069771.1:7500-11057 GCA_038406235.1 Peronia verruculata
ACTATTATTTGCGCTAAAAGTTTGACATTTCATCTACCATAAAATGAAAAAAAAAAAAAAAATGTCCTTTGTCTATTGCAGGTAAGCCAGGACCGCCCGGATCACGTGGACCTAAGGGAGATCCAGGTATTTGTAAATGTGAGTATCACTGTTGATATCTGGTAATAAGAGAGTCTTGCTGACGATGCTGGTCTCTGAAAAATTGAAATAATTATTTTTCCAACATATACTGTCCAAAAGGAGGTTAAAAAACAGTCGAAAGAGGGCACAAGCCAATAATTAAACTGCTTGTTCCATTATGATTAACACCCAATGTTGATCAAGTCTACTGCTGCAATATGAAGGCAGACACAGTAAGATTTGCTAGTGAATTTGATCGGGAAAGACAGTAGTCGAGTCAGATATACGTCACTGAGCAAGTTAGACACTAGCGGTATTAAATCCATTAGCAAGTAAATAAGAGATTTGTTGCCAAACACCACTCTGCTCTTTTGAGTGAACCAAGATTAGGGCCACGACCTTCCACTTATTTTTTTTCTTTTTTCAAACATATATCTAACCAATCCTGCACTGCGATTCAAAGTGTATGGCAAGCATACATGCTGGTATTCTGGATGATTAAGCTGAATGTTACTCAAAGAAAATGTCTCTGGTCTCATTCTGTCGAACGTACATTTCGGTTAGACAATCTCGCGGATTTACTGTTCAATTATTATCGCCCTTTTAGAATAACTTCAAAATACGAAAATCATAATTTTTCGGCTTCATGTTAGTAAAAACACAGATCTTCATGCAAGAATGTTGTGTGTCAATTTCGTATAGATATATTCAGCAGTTTTCGTGACCATAAGCATTTCTTGGATTTTGTTATAGGTAACACAAACCGCAATTAACGTTTTGAATTAGCTCTCTAGTGACAGAAAAGCTTTACATTACTTTATAATTTACTAAGCTTTACTTCCGTACACTCAAAATCAATCACGCCTGACTTTAACCAGCCACTGTTTTTTTAAATTGATAATTAATTAATTAATTAATTTATTTATTTATTTATTGTTTCACATATAGACATGGAATGCCAGGACAGAATACTATTCTTTTTCGCAGCAACAATCAACTATTTTCTCCCAAACTGAAACTCTACCAAAGTGCAATAATCTGCGGTTCAAGTACATAGAGTATAGTATCTAAGAGTGGCGCGTTTAAGAGAATCTCCACCCACTAGAGGGAGACAAAAATATGAGTAGATGGTATCAAAATTTCAGGTTCAAGCACAATGAAGAAAGAATGATTTGAGAGATATCTTTGTATCAGCTAGTCCCAAGTCTCAGTCAAACTTGTCAAAGTTGATCCCAGTGGAACAGGTCTTGTTCCCCTCGTTCCTGGATAAAGAAAATAATAATAATGATAAACGTTTCAGATCTGAATCATTATAGTTGTCCGTTGTCTGTCTTACCTTATGTTGTACCAGCAGATGTCCACAAGTGAGCCATGTGAACATTGTTTTGTTAACATTTTCTACAGATGAATGTCTTGATACAAGTGAAACCAAGCCATGTAAGTATAACTTACGTCGTAATGTATCTCTAACACCAGTTATGTAATAGAACCGGATGTTCCGAAATTATATTAATTTGGCTATGAGCATTCTACATTCAAAACCAAGTCCCCAGATCTTCTAGCCAGTTTATGGCTTCACAAAAAAAAAAAAAAAAATGGTTCTGAGACCAATTTACTAATAATGTTTGAATTTCTTAGCAGAATGCAAAAGTACCACTTCAGTACATGAACGCACTTAACGTATTCAGTCTGATATCAGTTTATGATTCAGTGTGCCCTGGAAAGGCACGGTAGTCTTGGGTTTAAACTTACTTAATGCATGTATATTTTCAATGCACCTTCAAGATGAAAAGTCCAAGCCTTCTTATAATATGATACAGTAATATCATAGTCGCCTACAGTCAGAACAAAAATAAAGAGAAAATGATGCTACTCTTGGCTGTCAACTAATTCTCATAACAAAACCTAGTGAGGCGACAGTTCAGAACAAATGGTACAGGATCTATGAGTATATAGGCACCTTTTTCCATTTCTCCCGATATTTCAATATCCCGATATGGCAAAGCTAAGAAAGAGACGCCGAAAAAGACAGAATGGCAGTCCAGCTCCTCACTTTTATTGCTGCTTGAAAAAAGTATATTCCATAAAAAAAGTAGTGTGAAGAAAAAATTCTGAGTATTTCGGTGAATTTTGTTGGGTTAGTCAATTTAAATGTCTGAAGACCACTATAAATGGCTTTCACTGAACTTAAAGCAAAGCTGCCTAATTGCTTTTTCGGCGCTATATTTCGGCCAGTCCGATCTCAGGATGATTTAAGACTTAACTCTCTTACTTCCGTAATTATTTTGTGGAAACTTTGAAACTTAGCATACTGATTTTAATCCTATTATATACAGTATGCAAGCTTTACTTTTTTCTTCAGCTTTTTTTTTTTTGTATTATTTTTTTACTATTTCTTTGCTTACTTGCTCTCATTCTCATTTGAACATACCATTGATATGAATAAATCCATTGTTGTTGTTCATCAAGGCTTATTATCATTGCTATATTTTAGCCATTCCTGCCACCACTACTCCCGAGCCAACTCTTCCACCAAAGGAAGAAGGTAACCTGGCACAGCATGCGTTTACCCTCCAATAAGCTCTTGCATGCTCTTTTACTTTTTATTTTTTTTTGTCCAGTTCCTAAAACCCCATCTGACCAAACCATTGTTTCTTACCTAACCAAGTCACAGACTAAATCATGTTTCATCCACAGTTTTCGTCGACATGAAAATGTTAATTCATTGAATGTGGAAATAAATCACCATTTGCCCAAGGAAACGATAGATGTAAGAATTATTGATTGTATAATTTGTATCAAAGCTACGGTTGTAGTGATATGTAATGTTTTCCTAGGACATAAATTTAAAAAGAAAAGATATATGTATAATTAACAAATGCAAAGCTTGCTCTGTTCACATGAATAGGAGATCGTTGTGCTCAGTCATATTACTTCCCTTTACCAGACAAAAGAGGGATTGAACAAGCAGTGTAAAGAGGGGAAATAATCACTTCTGCACTCTTTGATTGAGACATACGCCATGAAAAAATATGATGTAAAGTGAATGTTTTCTTCTTCTTATTATTTTATCAAATTTTTTTGGCGATCAGTCTTTCGGGTGGCATGCAGTAAAACTTTTACTGCTTGCTCAACACCTCTTTTGTCTGGAAAAGGAAAGTAAAAATCTGATTTTTCGTAAGCCTTTCAATCCTAAGAGATAGGATTATCTCGGCTTGTTAGAAGCTGTCAATTTTTGCTGAGAATTTTTATGGGTAGAAATTTGGAATTTGGAAATTTTGCCCACTCAGGCCTACTCTTCCATCGATTTTCAACTGCCAAGGGTTCTTTGACGTGCGTAACGTACACGCGGGACCTCCAAAATAATTTTATATTCGCCCTTACCCAAGAAGGCTAGACGTTGGGTTTCCCTACCCACAGAAAGCCAGGGGACCGTT
>JBCAUA010069782.1:0-11057 GCA_038406235.1 Peronia verruculata
ACCCCCCCCCCCCCCCCCCCCCTAGTAACTAACAGTTCAAACTGACGCCTGTGGGGAAAAAAAAAAAAAAAAAGCTGACAGCAATAAAAATGTTCGCATCACCCTGGTACCAATCTGATCCAAACAAATGATGGTATATAGTACATGTATGACATAATATGAATGATCCAATACCAAAAAAAAAAGTACGGTAATACAAACACAACGTAAACAAATCAAACATTGACTGCAATACACAAAAGCTGGATTTGTATTTCCTTCTGTGTCATCTGTGCATGTTCTATCAAAAGTGACCCTGGATAAAGTAAAACGAGTAGGAAATGAATGCCTCCACCCCCCTCCCCCAATGACTTGGCTGTTCATAGCAGTGCCTCGAATGAAGTGAATGAACAAAGACAGATAACAAAAAATCAAACACATACACACCCACACATACAAAAACATGCACTTACAGGCCTCTCTCAAAATTCAGTGAGATCTAGTAGAATGCAGTGCATAAAGTTCTATTTGGATAAATTAATGCAAGGATGTGTTCTCCCTCAGGCTAAGAAATGGCACCATTAAGCAGATGTCCAATAATATCATATCATATCATACACTACATGTATTACAGTTTATACTTCACATACACAGTCAAAGATAAAAATAAAAATAACTGCACAAATGATTCAAATCATTTCATGACAAGTCATTCATATCCTCAGCTTCACTGAAAAATCAGAAAAATAACAAAACAAAAAAAAAAAAACAATCATCCCGAGATAATGGAGAGAAGAGCCACCTCTACGAAAAGTTACCATACAATTATAATCGATAGAAAGACATGCATTACGTGCAAAGAAAACTACTTTAACACAATAATCACTTGTATTTCCCCGGTGACATTCACGCATCTTCATCAAAAGAGAAACAAAGTATTATCCATATAAGACATGACATGATCAGTTCTGGAGCTGGTCAAGTTTGGGCAATTTGAGCTATACAGGTAGCTGTCGACTTAAAACCATGTCCCTATTAAATTACAGTAAGTATATTATACTGTGTAATGATAATAAAATCTCCTAAAAGCCATACTTTCATCAACATTTTCTTAGTTCATTATTTCATTTTCGTTCTTTAGAATTTTTTTTTCTTCCTTTAAATTTTTAGAAAGGGTTTAGGTTAAACATTGCACACTACAGTACAGATCATTTATAATTATGTGGAAAACACACAAACATACAGATTGGAAAAACTAGAGGAATGCCTGCTGACCAGATGCTCGTAAAGTTTTAAGCCGATGTATTACCTGTCATTATTGGTTTTAAATTAAAGCTTATTTGTCTTGTGGCCAGTCAAAATGAGATATAATTTGCTGGGCTAGAACGAAGAAATCAGGCTCTGAATGTGATGAGGAGGGTCGGACATCAATTCCCCTCCCCCCCCCGAAATTGAAAGTGCATTCATTTCTGAACATGACAGTATCTGTCTTACCTTCGATTTATGAACATTTCTTTATCAAATCAGGGTTTTGTGACGTACGTATATAGATTTATACATTCTACGTTCAGTTAACTCAATTTAGGTCACTGCTGGGGATCCCTCCTTGTCTCTTTAAACTGAAATATCTCTGGCTGGAATAAAGCTAGCTCAAAACTTTTTCCCCACCTGAAAGGGTATAAAATAAGCTTTCACATGATAAGCCTTGACCCAGTATGGTGAAAAACTGACATATGTCTCAATCTGACCGGCTGTGAGACATTTATTCCATTTATGTTGGGGAGTAAAATTTTGTTCTCCTCTTGGGTAGAATATGAAATGTTGGAAACTCAACAGGATGCAGGTAACCCGCACCTGCAGTAGCTAGAAAATGGTCAATCAATTTTGTTAATTCTTACTGATCCTCATTAAGACCAAGCCATTTAATTACAATTTATAAACTTTAACTCAATATATTTCAGAAAATTTGACTCTGAAATACATTTCTGGGCGTGAAGAAAAAAAAAAAAAAATTCTTAAAAATTACATTAAATAAAAAAAAATTCAATGCTGACAAAACTGCGATTTTGTTAGTCATTTCACAAGCACCAAATTTCATATCATGCCATGTCTCAAGATACAATTATGTGCAAATGTTCAGAAACCAAATACATACATATGTACTCACATCCAATGGACCATGTGGCTGAAACACTTTCTCACATTGTATGATGATAACGAATTGTTTACATGAACATAAATAAGGTATTTCATCTGGTTGTGTGACATTTTCATCAAGCTGTTGGAGATCGAAAGCAAAATTGCAAAACGTGTACGAGAATCCCTCTGGAACAGTGTTGGACCTCATATCTGACATGCAAACTTTAGGTCTTTACCTATTCAGCCCCATTAATATGGCACAAGTGCCCAAATGGCTCTGAACTTTGAGGGCCAAACATTCACAGATTATATGTATTACTGAAACCACCCCCCTCCCCCAAAGAAAATTACATGAAGCAAAGCATGATATTTTAAACAGATAGACCACACAGATGAAGTGGACAACACCCTTTCAGTGTTTTGATTTTAACCCCTAAAGGACCTCTAATGTACATTTCCACCACAGGTGGCACTATGCAGAGTCCTGATCACGTGTATTTTCCTCGCCAGACTAAGCTTTGTTTACCTTGGTTTCGAAGCTAAAGAAGCGGGAGTAGAGCCGTTTATATTATACACATTTTTTTTTCTGACATGACCTAAAATTAAGGAATTTTTCAAAACATTGCCAGTCCTGTGGGAATAACAGTGCTCTGCATAGCTGCTCCTTTAAGAGTTAAACAAAGAAAACCTCAAATGCTCTACATCTTCCTTACCAATGACGATGTTACGATGCCAATATTGCTTGAACCACTGAGTAAAATAAATACATTGCCCAATTTTAAATGAATAGATAAATGAATAGAAGACTTTCTGCACTGGTGAATACTTGAAATTCACATGTCGCACATCAGAACTAACAGATTTAGCATAATTATGACCTCTGATATTCTGCTTTTGGCAGTTTTTTTTTATGTGAAACCGTAACACACTGATCCTGTACACTAGATCCAGTGTCAAAGTATTCCAATAGCTGCTCCTCAATCTTCTAGTTGTCATCGTCATCATCATCATCATCATCATGATTATTTCTGTCACTGTCTTGCTGCTCACCATCACTTTCCACCCTGTGAGAACAAAACAAAAGTAATTTGATAGTTTAAAATAATAAAAAGAGACAGAAAAATATCAACAAACACGTAAAAAGACCCCCCCAAAAAAAAAAAATAAATAAAATAATAAAAGCAAAATACCATTCATAGGATACGACAACAAATTCAGGCATAAGGATATTCTTTTAAAATAAACATATCTCTTAACAGAATATTTGGTTAGCACTTGGATGGTTAGAATGAGAGAACCTATATTTTAAAATTGAAAAGAAACCCACAAAAGGCTTATGGATTTGAAAACTGCTGAATAGATCCATACAAAATCTGGCGCATGTGGATCTGCGTTTTATGTACATAAACCCTAACAAGGCTTATTATCTTTGACATTTTTCTAAAAATGCGATTACTGAATAATAAACTCCCAGGGATGCTTAATCCGAATTGTACCTTCAATAGTATGAATGCTCAAAACACGTTTTCTTTGAGTAACATTCAGTTTAACTCATTCTATCCGGACTATGAGTTTTCTCGTAACGACTACTGATCCGGGCTACGAGATAAGTAGTACCGTAATGGTTATACCAAACAGGCTTTTGCCTGTTTCTACTTGCGAACTGGTAACTCTGGCTATCCTAGCACTACATAAGCATTGCAATGGCATGTTTTCCTTTCAAATTTGATGTCAAAGCGACCAAATAACGTGGTAAAATGTCTCAAAAATGGACCTGGAAAATCCAGGATGTGCTCGGATGTGTAGATGGATTCTATTTAGATGCAGAGAGTGTTGATTTTAATCAAAATGACATGATGTGAGATCTAGATCTAGTGATTCGGATTCAGAAGAAGGTAGATCTAGACGAAGGTAGATCTAGATCTACTAGGACAGGAACAGTGACGAGATGATCTTGTGGATCTAAAAGCTGAAGCCGTGGTTCAAAGACTAGATCCAGGAATGCTCGAGGTAGGTGTGGTTTTTTTCAAACTATTTCAATGATTTATAATATTTTGATTTCAGATAAGCTTTTTTTTTTCACAATTATAATTCCGCAGCAGCCTTCATATCATGACTCATGTTATTATGTGTCAGTAGCAGCCAAATGAGGATTTATTTGACGCCCATATGTGATTAATGAATTTTGTGTGTAGGCTTCGTGGCAGCCCTAGGACCAGGATGCTGTGGCTGGTGGCAGGCCTAGGATAGAAAGAGATTAACAGTTCTCAGAAACTCCGTGGTACTGAATTTATTTTGAATGGCCAATATAAGACTCAACAAACCATGTTTTCATTTTCTCTGTTGTATCCACATAGAACATTTGATGACTCAAAACCCAATTTTGTGTATTTAAGTCCATATACATTTATTCATTAAAAGATCATGACATAACAAGCCCGTGCAATAAACATGGCCCTTTCTCGTGCAATGCCCTAGAAATGGTCAATTGGATTCTCAAACCTATACAAGCTTTAATGGCTCAAGGGTGTGAAGATAAGAGTGACTGGATTCACAAATAGCCATTTCATCTCTTTTTCCTGGGGGCAGCTTTCCGTGGTCTTTCCTCCCAACTAGAGAAAAAAAAAAAAAAAGACATATCAGTCATGAGTGTCTTTTTATTTGTCCATTAAATTCATTGTTGACAGGCCATCTTTTGTCCATAACTATTTCATATAGAATATTGTCTTGTTCACTTGTTTGTGAAATTCACTATCATTAATAAAATTATCATCCTCTTACAAGGGCTCATTCCGTTTTTGGTTGCCACAGTAGCACGTAAATTGTCAGACAAATAAAATCAGTACATCCTGTTCCAAATCAAAACATCACATGAGATGAAAAACATTTTCCAGTTGTCTCAGAGATATATAAAAAAAAGTTGGATATATCTTAAAAGAAAACATTTCACAGAAATCCCATTTTCGGACCCTGATTTGACCAAAACTTTTGGAGGATTGATAAAACATCAAAGCCTCTTTGTAATAAGAAAATTGTGTAGATTTCTATACAGAGTGACCATTAATATTGCTCTAACTTCTACTACTCACTCAAACAACTCTTTGCTCCTTCGCTCTTCTTCTTCTCTCTTATTTTCTTCCTGGTAGCCAAATGGGAAAAAAAAAAGGTTAAGTACTCGTAATAAATACTGAACACACTTTTGACTTAAAACAAAATACATAAGACAGTCCGAGGAGAAATGATGTGGTGTAAGATAGAGTGACAGATGATGAAAAACAACCTAGAAGTTAAGTTATTTTCTGTGAGCATTTTTGTTGTATCGGTTAAATCTTATAACAAGAAAAGGTATGCAGTAATCATTGTTTTCCTGATAATGTAAATAATCTGAAAATCATATTTAATTCCTTCAAGGCCACTTAAAAGATACCATGCAAAAGATCTTGAAAAATAAAGATGACTAAAATAAAAGGAAACATCCTGTAAGATTCACTGAATAATCTAGATTAGCATGATCATAATGGCATCACTTACAGCCAGGCCATTAGAGAAAAGATCTTCAATGTCTTTGTGCCTGTTGCCAAGGTAAACTTCTAGATCTCGACCTCCGATGATCTGAGGCAATTTGCCAGCTCCCACATGCTGGGTCTGGGGGTGATAAGACATGGAGGCAGGATAGACTGACATGACAGAGAGAAGCAATTACATTCGTTTAATTACTCTTGAGACATCTGACAAATAGCTCTAAAAGCATATAACTCAGAATACAGAGGGTCACTGAAAACAGACATGAAACTTCAGATAATTTATTTCAAGTAATTGTGATTTATTTATAATAATTTATTTAGGAACAACTGTTTACAAATTTATGATTGTAAAAATATTATTCTCTATGGATATTTCATCTTGTGAAGCTCTGAGACTAGACTAATCATACAAATTTGGATACTCAATGGCATCTGAGCAAAAATGAAAAAAAAAATTTAAAAATTCTCATACCAATGTTGCTGGCATAACAATAAATCTTGATCTATTGATCTATCTCTAGACTTTACTGCTCACTAATTTCCCTCACTTTGAAACAATGTCATAACCAACATCACAATAGAGATATCTTTCTTTTCCTTTTTTTAAAATGTATGTAGCCTTTCAATCCTAAGAAAGTAGGTTACCTCAGCTAACTTTTGATGAGATTTTTTGTGGGCAACTTAACTGGAACTTGGAAATTTTGCCTGGGCAGTGGTATTTCTTTCCATCCTTCATACAATTTTTAACTGCCAAAGATTCTTTATCATGTGTAACATACATACGGGACCTCTGAAATGTGTTCCCCCATGTATGAGAAGGCTAGACGTTAGATGGGATTGTTGAGTAACTTAAAAAAGCGCAGGTTCTTAATCTTCTAATCTTTCCCATCCTCAGCTAGATTGGAATTCTGAACCAGTGACAAAACATTTTCACCAAGGAGCAGACTCATGGCCTATTGCCACAGCAATTGCACAGAGTATATAAGATTTGCAACATATATATGCTGCGTAACATCTGAGGACCAAATTGATCTTAATGGGTCAATAAAAGACAACTACAAGTGGCTTGCTCATGTACCATAACTGAAGCACTTGGTTCAAGGGTCAACACATTTCTCAGACAAAAATTTATGAAAAACATTTTCAGAACAGAGTGTAGGTTGTCTAAGCTAATAAAGGCTTTCTATGCTTGTTTTTTCTGCAGTCTCACGAGCTTCTACAATGATCCAATTACGATTACCCCTTACAATTACCAATATAATTCAATGATGTGATATGTGTGTGTATGCCAGAGGAAAATCTCTTATGAGACATCGCATGATGAAAGACCAAGTTTTTCAACAGTCAATAAATTTTCAATGCAATATTTATGGCATAAAACTCTTTTGTGCCCGTTTAAAAATGTATTTCTGAATCAACTTTACTGAAACACATGGAGTAAAAGTTCCAAAACTGCAATTCAGTGACTTCATCTGAATGAGAATCAATAAGGATCAACAAACTTGAATGACCATTTTCTCATTAAATTCAGCTGTGGCAGCAGGTCACCCCATAGTCTTGCATTGCAAGTATCTCAATCACTACTCAAAAAGGGAAACAAATAAGGTTTATGGTGATACCTGTAGGTATACGCTAAAAAATTTGACAGTGCCTGATTTCTTGTGTCGCATGTAATGTGAGGGTGTCTCACACTGAACCAGCAATGCAATAATTGTGCAACTTAGTTGTGAAACTGTAACAAAGAAATCAGTGATACCTTTTTGAATTTCTTGAAGTTTTTCCCTCCACTGGGTATTGTATTTTCTGGCTTTTTCGGCACTATTTGTGATGTGGTTGGTCTGGCAACCAGCTCCACTGTCTGAACTTGGCAGAGGTTTCGTAGCGGATTCCCCTTATCGTCTCTCAATAGCTGGAACAGAACAGGAGGTTATCAACACACTATATTATCATATGAAACAACATTACACTGTCATATTGGTATTTCAGACTAAGTGATTTTTCAATTTTTAGGCAAAAGAAAAGATGAGGAATACCCATAGCATGAACAGAGGGTAGGGAGGAAGGAAAAATAGATTAAAGAAACAGGGCCCAATTTTTTATTCTAATTTTTTTTTTTTTTAACAAGGAACCATCGAACTGACCACCCACAGGAGGTTGAAAGATGCAACAGAATGTAAAAGGCATGTTTTCCCTGTGAGTTAGTGTTGCTACAAAAAAAAAAAAAAAAGAACCTCAAAACAAAAGCCACCACAACAGATTCTGTTCAGTCTTCAAATTAAATAAATCTGGTAGTACATGTGACTGTTAGGAAATATCTGCAACAAATCAAACATTTAGTCAATTGAGATGCCAACAGCAATATCTATTACATTCGAGATTTCAGGCCATCTTCAGACACATAGAAATGTCAGAATTAAATGACAAACCACAGTAAAATCCTATAAAAAATAAGTATAACCAAAGAGCATTGAAATACGTGTTTATATCAGCAAACTAATGGGTATTTTTGTCAAATTCTGAATGCAGTGGTCCTAAGATTAGTGAATCACTTAGATAATAAAGAGAAGCTTTTGCTTGACTTTCTCTTGCATGAGCATTAATGCCACATTGTTACAGGAATACAAAGCTTACATCAACATCAGGTTTGACATCTGTCTCATCTTCTCTTGATTTCTTCTCCGCACTTAGCCAGCCATTCAGAGTAACAGCAGGGGTGGCAGCGGCAGCAGGAGGGTTTGGTCTGATGCCGGAAGAGCTGGTGGTGTTATTGTTTACAGTGTTGTGAACCAAAGCCTCCTCTACAGCCGTCAATAGCCTTTCCCTTGAATTCTCGTCTGGCTCAGGCGTATCTCTTGCTGGTCCATCATCTGCATTTGTTCCCCTAGAATTCAATGCTGAGTTACCACTGCCCAAAACAATTTCCGCATGCTGATCTTTTTCTCCTCTGCCGCTTCTTTTTTTCTTCTGAATATCATCCTCTTCATCAGAATCAAAGGCAAGCATTGCTTTTCTTTTCCGTGCTTTTTTATCGATGTTAATAAGTTCTTCTTCATCGGAGTCATTCAGATTGGTAATGCGAGAGGGGAGAGCTTTTTTTGCCCTTTGAAGAGCGAACACATTTGTTTTCTTTGTCATGCCATCATCAGTTGCCATTTTTTGTTTGTTAGCTGTTTCTCTGTTCTGAGTTGTGCTTTCAGCAGTGGGAGAGCGTCTGTCACTGTGTCGACTTTCCTCATTAACTATTTGGTTTTGTTTCTTGGTTTCGGTTGCAGTCCAAAGTCCAGTGTCCACTATAGAACTGTCTTTCATATCCAAACCATCCCCTGTTACACTGTCGTCGCCTTTCTTCACCTCCTCTTTCATTTCCTGTCCACTGAGAGGCTCAGTCTTCACAGGGGGGGTAGTCTTCATGTCATTTTGACCCGTCTCTGTGCCTTGTGACAGAACTTCTAGTTTTATAACTTTGTTCACAGATCCATTATCTTGTTCAATATCTCTGTCCTGAGACTGCATACTTGTGGCTGGCCTACAGGGGAAAAAAATTAGCATTAATCTACCTTGGAACAAATGTTTTTGTTAAAATTTAACATATCTTGTGAGGGAGAACGAACAGCTGGTGGGAAAATCAAAACATTAACAAGTAGGCCTACATAAAAGCTGAGGACCAGCAACACTTTTTAAGACACACAGGCAAACAAAACTTATATCACTGTATGGCATAAGATTAACAATGTCAAAATTGTAAAATCAAATTGAACAACAACAACAACAACAACAACAACAAAAAAAAAGAACAAAACCACACACACACACACACAGACAGAAACAAAAGTTAAAAATTTCCCCTACCACACATACACACACACAAAAATTATAAGTTTCCCCTTGTAATATTTTATAAGCATCATTTTGAAATCAAACTGAATTGAAGTGACAAGACACTGTCATATTGAATAACTGATTATTATCTTCCTTGCAGGACACTGTCATATTGAATAATTGATTATTATCTTCCTTGCAGGACACTGTTATATTGAATAATTTATTATTATCTGCCTTGCATGAGATAAGATAACTAAGACCAGAATTTTATCCTATCCATTCAGACTTGTGACAGAATTCAGATATATGTTATAAGATAAATGTAAGGCAACCAGCAGAGAGACAATTTGATCAAGTGGACACTTAGTCGTAAGCACAACTGTTTGTAGTCTCTGAGTCATTTCTCTGCATAAATACTCAAAACTTCATTTACTTTGTTCCATTGAGCTACGTGACATTGTGACACTGAGTTGTAAGTTATTAGGTTCTTCAAGCCAAGCCAACAGGGCCAATATTTGGGATGCTTTGGTGAACTATAGACACATGTAACCATGTGTTCATCTTTTCTGTGGACCTGACAGCTACAAACTTTAAGAATTATGAACCTTTGAAGGTTTTACTGCCATACATTTCTGAGTCATTATCTAAGCAAATAATTACCTTTTTGGTGGTTTGACTGCCACGAGCTTTAAAATTTGTGAAGGTTTGAAGGTTTGCTGCTATATGCTTGTAAAACATCAAGTACTTATCATTTCCAAAGGTTTGACAGTTTATTTGATATTTTCAAGACAATATGCAATCAATCATTCATCTTTTTAGTGGCCAGACAGCTATGAGCTGTAAGATTTGTGAAGGTCAGAAGGCTAACTACTACACACATGAAAGACATTATGTAAGGAAACACTTACTTGGTGACCAGACTGCCAGAACTGTGGTTTGTGAAGGTTTAAATGTTTGGGGTTGTTATTTGTAAAACATAATGTAAGCATATGCTCACCTTTTCAATGGTATGATTGGTGTGGGCTTCACCATTTGTGAGGTTTTGAAAGAGTCCATAGTCTGACTCAGGCCCTGACTGGCCATGGAGGAAAACATACCAGGAGCTGGCGATAGAACAGACACATGGAAGTGACACATTCTCTTTATTACACGATCATTATATGAGATTTGATACACAAAAAATTAATAATAAAGGGCATTTATGTAGCCCCTCACCCCTGAAGGGCCTGAAGTGCTTTACAGAACAAAAGTATTTCACAGCCACACGCAGAGAATAGGTCTCAATATAAATAAAAGCAACAAAAATTGGACAGAGCATACTGAGCTTGCAATCTTTCATTTTTGTGTGTTTTTGTACCACCATGACAGGAGGTTGAAATGCTTAACAAAACCGTAATCGTACTTTACCAAACCTAGCATACAAATTTGATCAGGGATATGTTTTCTGTCATAATAAAGCAATACAACTCTAACACATAGTTAGCTCCAGGGTTCACACTCCTTAGATGCCTTAAAATTCAAGGACTTTTCAAGGACCTTATGACTCTTTATAAGGACCTCATGAAGCCGAATATCTTCAAATACGCACACGTT
>JBCAUA010069804.1:0-24953 GCA_038406235.1 Peronia verruculata
GTTGTTCTAGGCTATTATTTGATTAAGTCCGTCTAGCCATGGAGACTACACGGCATTAAGTCCGTCTAGCCATGGCCAAACAAAAAACAATGCATTTTGTCCTTTAGATAGGATCATATTACTCATGTGCAAAATTTCACACAATTCCATTCAAATACTCTAGGAGCCTTAGGCCTCTGAAAATATCTAATTTTCAAAATACAAAATCCATTATGGTGCCGCTGTCATGGTGACCAGAGGCAGAACAAAGATTTTTTCCATTTTGTCTCTAATTTGGACATGTTGAATCTGAATTTGAACCTTTAAAAATCCTTAGTCCAAGCGTTAAAAAAATCACTCTCAAGACCTGCAACACACACACACACACACACGCACGCACGCACGCACGCACGCACACGCGCGCGCGCCATGCTGTGATCCACCCTTTTCCTCCGCTGCCATCTGTAATCAGAATCTGTGAGAATTGAGTTTGAGAATATCTAAATATTTTTTTGTGCAGTGTGTGGGACTGAACAATTTCATTAACTGTCGCAAGTAAAAGTAATCAGTAATGCTAAGGAACGAAAATAAATAGCACAGCACTAGGGACCATCCAGAAATTTGTGATGTGGTGGGAAGAGTTGAGTGATTCAGGGTGGTCTTTGCCACAAAAGAACAGAAAGGCAACTCTTCATTTTTGTTATCTGCTTCTTTTTCTACAGAGGATTTGAGTGATCTCAAGGGCCAGATGAAATTGTTAGAGGAAAAGAATACAAAGTATATGCAGCAGCAAATAGAAATGGAAGAGGTATGGGCTATGTGTGGTATTTGCTGGATGTATGTACTTTGTGAATGAAATGAACTGGACTTCTGGATATTGAAATTCACGTCTTGGAATACTGAATGTCAGAACAACAGCAGAAAAAGATAATTACATTTGTTATATACATATATATTCACACACACACACATAAATGTAATAACCATAATGTTTTTTTGTCAGTTTGTTAAATTGTGCATTCAACAATAGAAAAAAAAGTCTTATAGATGTCTTGGCAATAGTGAGGCTGCATATTTAAAAGGCAGAGAAAATTAGAGATTTCTGGGCCTGATTATGCCGGAAATACCTATGTTTTATTTGAGACTAAAACAGCTATCTGTCTCTCCTGAGGGGATTCCAAAGTGACAATAATTTGAAATAAAAAGACAGAGAAAAGAGGAGCACGAAACAAGATTCTGATTTTTTTTTTTTTTTTCAGAGCATATGTTGTTTTGCAATTTGTTTTGAAAATTATTATGTCTGTGGTGCAACATTTTCTGGCATGGGACAGGGGCAGAGATGGCAGCTAAAAAAAAAAAAAAAAGGCAAATAGAAAGTCATGTTGATCTTTTTCTTTTCTTCTCTTGTCTTCTCTTTTCATCATTTTTTTTTTTTTTGGTTGTTGTTTTTTCATGGAGTTGCATTTTCTTTCCATTTTCTGTGTCCATATTAGCTTGTTAGATATTTTTTAAAAATACGGTTTGATAGTATTTTAAGAAAAATCCTAGACCTGATGTCTTCTAGAAAAATTTGATCACATAGACTCTGAACAAGCTTATTAAAATGGTTGTTGTATTTTATGGATAGAATCTAGTGTGTTAAGTACTTGAGACAAATTCATATGTGAAAAAAAAGAACAAAAATACTACCAGGTTTCTTGTGGCTCTACCTTACAAGTTGAGAATCTGATGTATTATTGTATTCTTGTGGCGGTCAGGAGCTGAAGCGGGTGACTTCCCTCAAACAGCAGCTGGAATCCTATAAACGCCAGACATTAGACCTTCAGAATAAAATGACAGATGAGACCAAAAGGGCAGACAAGGCAGAATTTGAGTTTAAGAGAATGCAAGAAAAACAAGCAACTTTGCAAAGGGAAAAAGAGGTAAGAGAATATAATTTTTATTTAGCATCAGAAGTATTCAGTTAGTCTAGCCAATTTGTTTGGACAAATTTCCCTAACAGATTTATTTTTAGAATATAACCTAGAGAAATTTAGTTATTTGAATCCTCTTTTTACAGCTTACCTTTATACAAGGGGGGAAAAGAAATGACAGCAAAATAAATGCTGTGATACTTTTCTGCACTCAAGTCTGTTTTTTCTTCAGGCAGTGGCAAGTTAAATCTTAATATTCTCTTATGTCATATCACATCTATAGATACAGACACAATGTTGACCTGTATATCACAGTCAAATATTTTGTTTGGTAATACATTTGTATCTAAGGTGTTAATGTATGAAATGTCATCATCCTGGAGTTTTTTGTACATTTATGACATGTCTTTTGTATCATCCTGTGTTTATTTAGCGCATTCAAACAGAACGTGACTCCCTGAGAGAGATGAATGATGAATTGAAGTGCTCACAGTTGCACAGCACAGGCTTGGGCGTGGCTGGTGAGCTGGAAAATGCTGGCAACAGTGTGGAACTAATGTCCTTACCACCAGAGATCAAGTGAGTCACCTTTTAGAGAGAAGACATTGGCTCGTCCACTGCTACAGAACTGATACCCACAGATATTGAAATCTTCATAATCATTATGTAGTGCTTTCTTGTAGTGAGAAAATACTGGCTCAGAATCAGCTCTATAGAATAGATTCTTGGTTGTAGGAAATCCTCATTCTGATCATTATATAAGTTATGCTGTATTGAGAAAATGTTGGCGAATTAGCAGCTCCATAGAATGTGGTGGTATGAAATCACCACCATCATCATGGACCATAGTTAACTATCCAGTACCAAAATTGCTTTACCTGATTTGTCTGAAAGGTTCAATGTTCTGTGAGTTCTGGTCTGTCATGCTCGATCTTCACCAGTCACTGTTTCTTGATTTTCTTTGATGTTTTATAAGGAACATTTTGAAGTTTGCTGGACATAGCTGAATGCAGCAGTTTATCATTTTTTGCCAACCTTCTGGTGCCATGGGTCATGTTCAAGCTCAAAATAGTACAGAGTGGTCAAGTATACACCCTCCTGTTCAAGCGGGAAATATTTATCGTTTTGCTATGCATGCTTGAATTATGTTAAAGTGGATACCTCCCCACAGCTGACCTGCAGCTAGTGGCATTATTATGTTAACTATGCTCTGTCATGCTTGCTGTTAATTTATTTTTCATTTTTGATATTTTTATTTTATAAATTAAAATTATAATTTCACTCATTGTCCATCATGCTAGAAACATGATAAATCAGAGACCAAAGACTTCCACTCAGTCTGATCTGTAGTTAATTTTAACATGTCATGCATGTATGACTTGTCTCCCTTACAAAATCATTCTAGGAGATCTTCCAGCAGACCTCTATCTCTCACTCTCAGTCCATCTTTCTTATCCATTAGTCTTTGATGTGCCTTGTTTTTGTAACATGACAATTTGAATTTCCTAGTGTACAAAGAGCAGGGTTATATAAAAGCTAAATCTCTATTTGCATATTGATAGATGCAGAGTACTAGTATTTACCTTGCATATTTTTGTGTGAGGGTGAGTGTCAGTGTGAATCATAATATCACATTGGTTATGTTGTGAATGACTGTTGATACAAAATCAATAATGTAGATGGATTCTCTATTCTCAGAGAGCGCATCTTGAGGCTGGAGCATGAGAATAAGATGTTGAAGATGGGATCATCCTCAGGCCAGGATGAGCAAGCTGTTGCCAATGCTGAACTGCTGGATGAGGCGAATGCCAAGAAGAATGAGCTGGAGACAGAAGTGAGGTAATGGCCAAATGAGAGGTTCTCCATGAAAGCTGACGATGAGCAAGCAATATTTTTGTAAAATGTAACCCTAGAACAGTTTTTGTGTAAGAGCTGATTTATAATGAGGATAGAGTTTCTACGTGAACATTGATGGGGAAAAGCAGACAAAAGTTTCTCTGAGAAATTTGAGAATAAAAATGCAGCTACATCACTTAGAGAAAATTGACACTTAGAGCTATTACTAGCATTTTATGTTGCAACTGAATCAGAGCTCCGACGAGAGTTTTTGTGAGAGAAGCACAGATGATAATGAATTGAAGTTGTTTTTGAAGCATTTTGAGAATCAAATACAAACCTACCTTGTTGTTGTTTTTTTTCTTACAAAAGATTAAAAATGCAAACCATTTTAATGTCTCTTGGCATAAGCTAATAATGAAGATCAGCACGAGCACAACTACTGCTATTGCAAAGTTTGGGAAGAAAGTTGGACAAGATGGTTTGGGAAAGCTGTGTATCAAAGTAAGTCAAGATGAGCCAAGATGAGATGTCAGCTTTCAGAAATTTTACTTTTCCTTCTAGTGTAGTATGATCAAGTCTTCGTATCTCTACACAGCAAATTTTAATGGCGCTTTATCAATTACCAGGATTGCTCTAAAAATAAGATTGTGGGACTAAAATATCAATAATGGAGTTTTGCTATTTTTACACACTTTGAACTCTTCTCATATCAGAAAAAACAGTGGATGGGACCAGAAACATATGCTTTATGCTCCACAATGACACCAACACAACACCACTAAATGACTGTATAGAGAGAATATGAAAATCCAATTGCGATTTTCTCAATATGTATCATTTCTTCACTTTTTTTCCCTAAGGCTTTTTATTTCTCAACCAATGGCCTTCAAATTTTGAATATACATCTTCCATAAAATGCAGCTCTATTTTGAATTTCATTTCCGCTTTTGAAAGAAAAATGGACTTTTGGTGGGAAATTGCAAAAAATGTACATTTGTTAATATGCATATTTAAAAAAATGTATAAAAATGTCTTTTGGTATGTAAACAAAAAAACAAATGCATTTTATCTTTGACATAGGTCTTTATTATTCATGTGCAAAATTTCACATTATTCCATTGAATACTCTAGAGCCTTAGGCTTTTGAAAATAGCTTTTTTACAAACACAAAATCCAATATACAGGCATTGTCATGCTAACTGGATGCAAAATCATTTTTTTTTCCATATTTTTCTCTAATTTGGACATGCTGAATCTGAATTTTAAGCATAAAAAAATCCCTAGTTCAAGCATTCAAAAAATCACTCTCAGGACCTCATAGGAAAGAACAGGGATCTGAGGTCAGGCATGTTATCAGTTTGTCGGATTAGTGAAGTCAGGTCTAGCCTGCAGACCTGGCTTATTGTTTTTTTTTTTTTTGTTTTGTTTTTTCTGTAGAAAACAATACTTTTGTAATGCTTGAAAAAGAAACCAGAACAGACTTTGGCATTTTTCTGTATTGATGAGGCATAGCTTGCTGCCGTAGTTCACAGTGTTTTTACTAACTAAACTCAATAATTATGGTAATGGTACACATGTGGTTTAGCTGTATATCCATCTACTCACAAACAAGTTCTAGTTGAAGTGCTTGTGCATGCGTGTGTGAGAATGATATGACAGGGAGAAGCTGGCATTTTAATTTTTTTTTTTTTCAGTGTCAACTCTGCACTGACTGATTGTCATTATTTTAAGTTCCGGCAGGTCTTGGACACATTATTTCATTAACTACACACTTGCTGAGTTTTCCTCAACCTATGAAATTATGAACAATTCTTTTTACTTGTATAACTGCCAGTTTATCAGCGCTGTAACTTGAGTTGATGAAAATTGTGTATTATCTCCTATTTCAGGCTCCTCAATCAGCGACTTATGGAGGTGCAAGCTGAGTTAGAGGACTTGCGGGAGAATGAGAAGTCAGCCTCAGCAGCCAGCAGTACTGAGTACAAGACCATGAAGACCCAGCTGTCCGAGATAAAACAAAAACTGGAGGAGAAAGACTTGCAAATCCAGCAGAAGCAGCAACACATCGATGACCTGAGCACTAGACTGGCTGGAGGCAATGAAAAAGTGCAGGAGCTGACAGAACAGCTGGCCAAGAAAGACGAAGAGATTCGTGTCATGGAGGAGAAATACAGAAAATACTTAGAGAAGGCCAAAAATGTGAGAATGCATGTTACTCATTTTTTTTTTTTTTTTATCCAGCATTCAATTTATTTGACTTAGAGAAGGCCAAAAATGTGAGAATGCATGTTTCTCATTTTTTATTTTTTTTTAATCCTGCATTCAGTTTATTTGGTTTGGATCATGGTTATATTGTGCATAGCATGGTATAAAATGTTTACAAGCTAAAAGATATTTAACAGGATATATAGAAGTTGGGTAGTCAGAGATTGTGGCTCAAAACTATGCCTCAATTCCATCAAGCATCATTTTGCTGTCTTTCATAATTTTTTTACCTTTGGAACATTGTGTAGTTAGATATTCCTGGCCTTTTTAAAATTTTTTTTTAAAAATTTGTTTGTTTGTTGTTGTTGATGCTGTTGCTCATTATTCTCTTATGAAATTCATAAATGAATGCGTATTAGCTATGCGTTAAGTTGGAGGTTGGATTTCATGGTATTCCTGTATGCCCCATTGTTACAGGTGATAAAAAGCCTGGATCCAAGGCATGGAGCTGACTCATCAGCTGAGGTGTTTGCTTTGAAAAACCAGCTTCAGGAGAAAGATACCTACATCAGTTTCTTAGAGGTAGGTCAAGAGCTTTGGACTAAATTTGAATAATTTGTAGGTCTCTAAACATGAAACCTGACTATTCCATGTCTTGCATGCATAGCAGTTCGAAAACCAGTTATAAATCATTACCAATGAAATGTAAATCTACTACGACGGAAAATGACACAGAATATCCATGAAGAAATAAAAGCCACGATGACACAATCATAAGGATGCAAAACTAGTAATTATGAGGTATATGATTAATTATCTGCACTGTTGTTATGATATTGAATCTTATATCAACATTTTGGCTATCAAATAATGCATGGTGCTAGTAATTTTGGCTTGATATAGCAGAGTTTAATATGATGGCATAAAGAGGAATTTGCAGTACAGCATGAATTGTTTTGAAGACTGAATTGTGTAATTGATCTTTATAAAAAGAGTGCCATCATTGTAAAGTGGCATCAATGAAAGTAATAGAGCGTTATGATAATGTGCTGATTAAACTCCGATCTAAATTTGAATCCCTGTTTGTTCCAGGTGTTTGCAAATGGCGTAGTATTTCACATGACACCCAAGAAATGTAAAAAAAAATATGGAGTTCAGATTTGAGGAGGATTTTTAAAAAAAAAAAAAAAGGTGGTGAAAACTGACTAAAAGAATGATATTGTATCAGTCATATAAACAAAAAAAAAAAAAATGATAAAAAAGAATGAAAGAGAAAAAAATTTTGAAATTAGAGAGGTGCAACAGTTTTGAAAACAACAAGCACTAACTAGCAGGATGGATTTCTCCAGGAGCTTTACACTGAGTTTACTGATCTGTAAATCTTTTTTTCCTTTCACAGAAGGATCAAGAAAAAATGAAAGCTGTTCGGGATCAAGAAGAGAAACTGATTGTAACAGCTTGGTACAACTTGGTGAGCTATACATGTATATATATATATTTTTTTTTTTATTTCACATTTGTCTGTGAGATGGAATGGTGTCAGTGAAAAACAAAATCCAGTAGTCTGTTTAGTCTTATTTTTATAATGTATATCAATATATTATCAAACTGTGTAATATCACATAAGCCTAGTATAAAGTTTTTGTCATGTTAAAGTCCATGTTTGTTAAAGAAATGAGCAAACTTGCAGCCATATTTACTTTTCAGGCTTTTTTTTTTTTGTCAGAAAGACATAGTCATGCACACACTCCTTCAGCACTTTATATCATAGATATTTTTTTCGCTTTGGAATTTCAGTAATTTTTTTTCCCCTTCTTTTTGTCTGACAAATTCAAAAATTTTCAGTTGTCATTTGCCTACATTACCAGAGGGATTTTTCATGTGCATAAATGTCGACCAACAAATTCGAAGCAAACTATTCAATTTTGAATCGAAGCACCATTTTTGTGTTCAAGTGTGAGGGAAAATTATGTGCAAAATGAGGCAGAAGCAAATACATTTGTGGCATCTTTCAGTAAATGTGAAGGGGATCATTTGACAGTTGACCAGAAACTGGGATCATCGTTTTATGTTCATTACAATGTTCAGGATAAGAAGTATTTTTGGACCATACTGGAAGTCTTATTGCACAGGGATGTCAAACTAGCAACTTAAGTCAGAAATCCGACTCTCTGCCAGTCAGTAATGTCACTGACTTTTTCTGTTTTTGTTCAATCATCACTATTTGCTGAACCCACCAGCCGTTTGGGGTTTTATAATTATTTGAAATTCGATTTGATTCAACTGCATGACAACTGAATTGGAAATGCAATAGAATGTTGTGTATACTCTGAATGAGAGCTGATCTACTGTTCAACAACTGTTTGTGTGAAAGTTCGTAGCACTTCGTCCCTTGACCAGACAACATGCAGTCAAGCAGTTGCATCAGATCAAACCATCGATTAAAACAAATTATTATTTAGCAATGGTCTTACAAAGACAATGTAAGAAAGCAGCCATTTCCAATCTAGATCTAGATTTATAGAGTAATTATATTTCACATGATTATGATGATAGCACATGCTTTTATTGTTGTTATTGGCTTTTACTCAGAACTTTTTTTTTCTTCTATATTCTTTAGATAAATCATTGCCATTCTCTTTTTTCCAGTGAAATTTTGCTAACTTTTCTCGACGATGTACATAGCTGGACAGTGCCCGACTGATCTCATAAAATATAGAGTGACAAATTTTCAGACTTATTGGTGAAAACAATTTTAACATCCCTTATTACATAATGAATGTCTGAAATGCAATTGACACATGCTTGGGTACTCATGTGACAAGTATTATTTCAGACAGATATCTTTCAGATCCATGATATTTAGTCCCAAAACATGCAATGGCAAGGTAATGCAGGAAAAGGAACTAGGATGAGGAATATTGTAGATGTGAAAATGCAGTTTTATATGAAGGACATGCCTGTAATAAATATCTGTCACATTCTTCGGTTCAATGGCATATGCGACCTAGAAAATTTGTTTTAAATTTTATCAATGGACTGACTGCTAACAGTATACTGTTTATAAATGTGTCCCATTGTTAATCCTTTTTTTTGTGAGCTTACCAAATACATTTTTTTAATACTGTCTTCTTGTTCCATTTAGGGAATGCAACTACATCGTCAAGCAGCCGAAGAACGCTTGGCTAATAGTTCAATGGGCCAATCCTTTTTGGCACGTCAGCGCCAGGTTCACACCCGCAGAGCAAACACAATGAACTCCCTGCACAGCAATGCAAGTTCAAGGTGAACCTATTCTGTTCCAGTTTAACCCTCCCCCGCCTCGCTTTCAATATCCACCAGTCCTGCCCCCAGATCTGCTCTGGATCACCCATTGTTAACTGCTATCCAAGATTTTTATATTTGCTTTTCATTGGCTTTAATACCTGTAGCGATGAAGCAGATCTGGTGAATTTTTTTTATGGGATTTTATAAATTTGTGTTGTTGTTTGTTTTTTTTGTTTTTTTTTTGTTTTTTTTGTTGTTTTTTTCAAAAGTCATTTTATTTTCATGCTTGGGAAATCATTTTGGGTGCATAGTGTTGCTTGGGGAATTAGAAATTATGAAAACACTTAGGGTTTCGGAAAGAAAAAGATACATTTTTTTTTTTTAGCCTCCAAACTCAGATAGTGAGGCTCCAACTCATTGCATATTTGTCTGTTATGGGCTGGGAATGTGATGACTGATGATGAACTGTTACAAGAATATTCTTATTCAGACAACAGAAATGTTGATGAATTTCTTTGGGAGAAAATGAATTGTGATGATTGCATAGGTGTGTGAAATGGATTTGTTCCTTTGTGTCTAATTGAGGAAACTATTGACCAGTTAAAACAGCAATAGAAATTTATTATCCCAGGCATTGCCCGTAAGCAGTTCTCTCACCTCAAGATTATGGATGTGAAATTTTTTTATGGTCTGACTTTTCACTGTTGATGAAACAAACTGATATTTTAAATGAATCACTATGTGAGCAGTATTATGTGTAATTATGATTGAATTCATGTGGGCTTTATAGCTAAAATAATCCTGGATCTGAAAATTTTAATCTTGTTTTATTTTGTGTTGTTTTTCTTTTAATGAAAGCACTGTAAATAATTGGAAAATACACTGGAGTCAGCGACAGTAACATGGACAGTTTTGAAGTGCTGCTTCAGAATCTGTGAGAATGGTAGAGAACCTCTGAATTTCACTTGTTGAATATAGTGTGTGTGTGTGTGTGTGTGTGTGTGTGTGTGTGTGTGTGTGTTCATATTGGGGTTCTTCTCTCTGCTGATTGCCTTTCACAACTCCTACTTCTCCACTGGTAGCTATGTATATACATGTATCTGTCCATGGCAAGAAAGCAGGTACCAGTTTTCTATGAGTGGAATATATGGACAAAGGGACAAAGAATGTGGGAAAATGTATTGAGTGATAAATATCAAGTGTAATGCTATTTAGGTCCATTAGTAATAGAATAATCTAATGTTGCCATGCAAATCATCCTTCATCTGGGTTCCTACTTTCTTAGATGTTAACATTTTGATTCTTTGAGCTGTTACCCGTACATTTCCTACTCCACATTTACCCCCCCCCCCCCCCTTTTTTTTTTTCCCCCTTCTTCAGTATATCTGCATACCACTGATTTTGGGTTAGGAAGAAAAACAATATGTTTGTTTGCAATTTTTTAAATTGTTTTTCCTCCTCATCATTTTTCTCTTTAAGTTCTATTTTCTATCATACTTTGCTTGCATTTTTCTGCAAACCAGAATATATGTGATTTTTTTTTGGTTTGTAGTAAAGTGAGGCTTTTTCTCATACGTGTTACATTATGATTATTAAAATAAACTAATAGAAAACATGTATTTATGCGTAAATTGAAATGTGTGTGCTACAAATGCAAAGGGCAAAAGAAGTCTTTTTGGTCTCATAACTTACTGCCATCTCACTCTTTGGCTCTTTGGCTACCAGGATATTTTTCTGCCTCTGGACTGACCTACTTTAATGGCATGCTTTTGGGATGACACCTCTTTCACATATTCAATGGATTCAGAAATAACTCAGCCTTGCGTATGCACAAAAAGCAAAGATGCTGGAGTTTGCAGATATGCAATGTAAATTTTCATGCAAAAAAAAAAAACAAAAATGGTTTATGAGAAAAAAAAATTACATGTGAAAAATAATCGTGTCAAGTAACAAGAAAAATATTCACCACACAGTCAGCTGATCTCTAATATTTTTTTCAATTCATTTGAAAGTTTTGCATCATGTTGACAATACACGTTTAAATGTTCCATGAAAATCGTATTTTATAGACAGATCCATCCGTAATACAAAAATTGTTAGGAAAATTCTGACACAATCAAAAATTAAAAAAAAAAAAAAAAAAACACTGTCTCTGAGCATCAATAGTTATTATACAGACGACTTTGAATTTCAGTGTTTGTATTGAAGCTTCTTGTGCCTGTGTTGGTCTAGATCTAGTTGCAATTCCATTTACGACTTGCTGAGTTGGCCTTTTCATATTTTTTTTTTTTTCTTAAACCTTTCAGTCCTAAAGACATATGATTATCTCGGCTTTTTTTAGAGGTTGCTTGTTTTTGCAGAGAATTTTTTTACTAGGTAGAAATTTGAAATTTGGAAATTTTGCCTGGACAGGGGCAGGCAGCCTACTCTTCCATTGATTTTGAACTGCCAAGTTTTTGTTTTTTTTTTTAACTACATATTGTACAAATGGGACCTCCAAAATATATTCGCCTTTATCTGAAAAGGCTAGATGTTGGGCTTCTATACCCAGAAAAAGCCAGCGGACCCTTGAGTCACTGAAAAAATGCAGGTGTTTTGATCTTTGTGTCCTCCCAGACCCCAATGGGAGGACCGGCGAGTCAGCCAGAACCCGCAACCTCACCAGCGTGAGTTGTTTTCACCCTGAATCAGACACCAAATCACAGAGCCACTGCACCTGCACCCCCGGGCCTTTTCATCGGTCTCTTACCCTTCTCTAAATACAGTGGCACAGCCAGCTGACCATGCCCACTTTTGCTCTCTTTGACCACTGCTACTTTATGAAGTTGATGCCTGCCCTTCATCACTAGTGACATTCTGTTATTGTCACTTTTTCTTCACCTGTTTGTACCCACAAAATTTGTCATTTTTTTAGCCTAGAAAAACTGGCAGTCTGGTGGCCCAGATTCTATAGAGATCATAATACACTGTGAATAACACACTACTTACACAACCAGACAGAATGCTCAATCAAGTTCACCAAGTGAAAATTCCTTTGTCTTTTTTTTTTTTACTAGACGACTTTTCCAGATCAATTCCTGTTTGCCACATAGTATTTTGGCCAGGATATTTTACAATTAGAGACCAAAGTCATAGGCTTGTACTCTTAGTCATGAAATGCGGACACAGCCATAAAATGGAAGTTGCAGCTTGTGGTAGCCAAAGAGTTAAGAGAGTTTCCCTAACTTTTGTCAATAGCCCTGAATGAATAAGCTCTGACAAAGAAATTAGTAAAGTCCTTAATTGAGCAAGAAGAATTTTTTTTTATATGAAAAGTGGAGATTCCAATTTTTTTTTTTTTTTTATTATAAATGAAGTGAGACCTTGATGTTTAAAAGAGAACTGATTTTCTCATATAAGTATCAAAATAATTTTATTCTGCTGGAATGATTTAATCATATTATGCTGTCATTTATGCTTGTCCATGAGGATGCGAATGTATGTATGTGTGTGAGATGCTTCTTTTTTTTTTTTTTTTTACTTTTTTGTTTGTGAACTTTCTGTTTTCTTGATGCATATGCAGTTTGAATGAATTCAATGAAGAGTTTATTTGTTTGCTTTTTACATACAAACACACACACTTCATCTTCCTCTTTTGTCTCTCTCCTTAATCCTTGGTTGTCTTACTAGTCATATTGAAAGTAAAATTCTTTGAGTGAATGCTGAAATAAAATTGTCAACCATGCAACGCACGTGTAACATTGCTGATCAGTCAGACACTGGAATCACAATGGTGAAAACAAAAAATCAGATCATTTATTGTTAACAACATTGAATGAATAAGGATGAAAATGTAAATCAGCGCATGCGTTGGTGTCAACACAGCCATTTTATTTTCATAGAATTTATTAAAATTTAACATATTGTCGTGGTTGCTCCAAAGAATAAAAAATCAACTCAATCAAAGCTCAGCTCAAGCAAGTTCAACTCAAGTGTAGTCAACTATCTATAAGTAGATCAGTATTTCAGTTGTTAGAACATCATTTTTTCATTAGTCTGGGCTTGAGTCAATAGAAATTACAAGTATGTGATCTCATGTTAGTTTTCAGTTCTTGCTTGAGACAAGCATTTATCTGAAATTTTGAGAAAACTCACGAGAAGTGTCTATAGCTGCATCAGAGGTAACATTTTAATGTAGACAGTTTATGTGCATCAAATGTTTGCTCTGCTGTGAAGTTACATAACATTTTTCTGATCTAAAAACACAATATGGGGCTGCTTATGTATTGTATTCCAGATTGTGAAGATTGTGAGAAAATGTAACAAAAGTTAAGTCTTTGCTTGAAATTTACTATGTGAGAAAGTGTAACAAAAGTTATGTATTTGCTTGAAATTTACTAATTTTTGTGTGACTGTGCAACATATCTGTTGACTTAATACTAAACAACTGCTTTAGTAGTTGTGCAAACCCTGTGTGTGATGCAGATTTGTAATCTATGCTTTCACATCATCATTTATCAGCCTGCCCTATTTAATTTAAAACTAGCACAATTATTTCACCTGTAGTATATAGCATTAGTTGTTGTTCTTTGTCTTGATGTTTTCCTTTTTTTTTTTAGACTTTCTATTTCTTATTCTTTTTAATTTAATTTTAAATTTTTTTATTTTTATGTTAACATCAATGTGCTGTATAATGTCTATGTTTGTGTTACATGTACATAAATGTTATATCAAAGGCTTTATTTAGTCTCACAAGGAGCTTAGAGGACAAAATGAGATAAGTGCCTGCAGGAGGTTGAAAAGCAAAATAAATAGCGAGGGCAAATACTGTTTCTTTCTATAACAGATGAGTCCCCCATACTAGGATTAGACTCTGCATCATGGCTCTTGTGAGATCATTCATTGCATGCTATCTAGGAGAAAGAATAAAAAGCTTAAGAATTAGAACTGTAATTCATGTAGGAACATAAAATGTGCCTTGTACCGTTATCGTGAAGCTGATTGAAGCCTTTAGTAACTTGATAAGTTCCAGTCTAGAGGAGGACATTATTTCTGTTCTAGTCTGCCCAGCCAAGCCTGACATATATATACCCAAGAATACTCATGTCTGTATATTTTATACGTCATCTTTTTTGGGGATGGGAATCTTAGATTTTTGTTATCTTGCTAGGAGAGATTCTTGTCTGTGAGTCAGTCAGTCATGTGCTAAATTCAGTGAAGAATTAACCTTGACATGATCATGAACAAGCCAGTCCCTCGTGTTGGAAATATGTAAGTTTATTCAGCTGTAGATTTCTCAGCATCTCCATTGTATCCATTATATTTCCCTCATCAGCAGTTGTTACACTGATCAGAAGTTGTCACCTGATCAAGACATGCTACTGAACAAGGATATCTCCCCACCGTAATGAGCAAATTCATGTGTATTAATATATAAAAACAAAAATAGATAACAGACTTCAGTGTAAATGAATTTGGTTATTCCAGCATAGTGTGATACAAGTATAATCTACTGTATAATAAACGCATCAAGAATTGCAGACAGTGTTGTGTACAGAATGTTTTGTTGAGTTTCATTGAGAGAAATATTTATGGAGGATGGATTTTGAAAACAGCCTGCAAAATTTCTCTCACAGTTGTGCATGAAAAAAGACTATCAGAAGAACTGAACTTGAAAATAAGTTGTTAGCCTGGGAAATTAGTTCCTGTATCATGGCTTAACACTAACATTGCATGATACAGGAAATTCGTCCCTTGTATTTTTGGTTTCTCCTTTGAATTGTAACTCTTGTAATATCATTCATCTTTCAAATGTTTTTTTGTTTTTGTTGTTATTTTTGTCTTTTTTTTTTATTGGAGTGAATAGCGAAATATTTCTTTTCTCTCTTTCTCTCTCTGTCTACCTCCATCTCTTTTGTTGACAGTGACATTGTACTAGAAATAATGTGTCTTGATACTCTACCTCCACTGGTTTTTTGATGTGATAATCGGATAATAGTTATGTGAAATATTAGATTGTTCTTTATCAGGATGGCTGTTGATGATAAGCTCTGCATGTACAGAAGTACATGTACTTTCCTTGTCTGCATCAAACAAACCCTGTGATCATGCTTAATATTTCTTCTGCATTTTGTTCATAACTGGATTTTCTGTGGTTGTCCCAAATAATTAGTGGCATCCAGGTTAAATATAAAATGTTACATAAATATTCGCATTGACATGGATTGTCTGGTAAATTTGAAAGCCTTTTTTTTTATGTTCTTATTTTAAGCTCAACAGTCAGAGATCCATGTAGCAAATTTAAGTAGTTTTCTAACATGATAAATATTTTCTTAGTTGCTTTCATCTTTTGCCTGCCTTATAATAATGAAGCTAAAACTGAATCAAATCTTACTTAGAGGTTAGCTTAGAGCAAGTGAGTAAATCTGAAATGATATTAAAACAGAAGTAAACAAATCACAGTTAATGATTTTGTACTATATTTTAAATTAAAACCTGTTTCAAATAAAAAACTGTTCTTTTATTATTGAAACTTGCCATCTTTTAAGGTGATCACAATATGCGGGATGAGAGAGAAGTTTTTGCTGTGCAGTTCTTTAATCTAATAATCCTTGATCAATGCAGTTTAAAATTGCACTTAAAGATATGAAGGAAACACAAAGTGATTAAAATATTTGCTGCCATTTCATTGGGGTATTATATGGATTAACCTGATTAAGAATAAAATGAGATAGCTTTTAAAATATACATTTATGAATTAGTATTCCTCCCCTGTTTTTTGTGGTAAGAGACCAAAAATGTTTTAAGTTGTGTGGCTTCTAACTCTAACTGCAGATCTAATCTTGAACATATCTCCCAAAATAGCAATTGGAGATGGCTGGGATTTCACACCTGCCAGTGTCCTTTCCTGCCATCAGTTTTGTTTAGGCACAAATTGGACAGAAGACAGTCCTAAAATGATCAGAATATAGATTTGTTCTGTCATTGGTTAAAAAAGTTTGCATGGCCTAAAGAGCCATTTGACCACAAAAGTCACCCCAGTGTTTTTTATTCTTACGATCATATTTATTTATGAAGCATGTTTATTATCCTTTCACAGTGAGAATCCAGAGAATTCTGTAGCCAACATGACTCCTGGTACAAAACGTAGATTCTCGTTTAGAAGAAACAAGGCAGATTCCATTTCAGTCATGAGCAAACCCGTTCCGCAGCCTCCCCCATCACTGGAGGAAGAGCCAGAGTTTCCACAGATCAGTCCAAATCATTTCAATGGGGGAAATAGGGTCAAGCAAATGTGATGAGAGGCAGGGTTGCATGTAAGAAAGATCAGAATTTGTTCAAGTATGCGGTTGAAGGATTTTATGCACAAGGCAAAAAAGAGGAGAATGGGCCCAAAGGCGAAATACTTGTTTATGAGATCAGTATGGTTACTGTCAGTTTTGGCTTTTACTAGATACAGGTATTTTACAAAGGTCAAGAAATGAGGCCTTGGAATAAATTAATGGAAACTGAATGTATATCAGAAGAAAAAAAAGTTTTCAGTCGAATGAGATGGACTTGATCAAGATATTGATAACATCAATGTTAAATGGTGATAATGATGGCTATGTTGCATGTTTATTTGCTTTTTTTTTTTTTTTTTAACTCTTTTATTTTTACAACTTAAATGTTTCAGCTGAGCCTGGGTCACAGTTTACATTCACATTTTTCATTTTCTTTTCCTTTCCTTTCCTAGGATAAAGACGGTAACATCAGCAATTAGTTTATAATGTTCTCCTCTTTAATCTAGTTGCTTTTTATCTGGGGCTTGATTCTTAAAGCATTTATTTTTTGTTTATTCATGGGGATCAGGTGAATGCAGGATGATTATGTGTAACAGTGTCAGGCAGTCAGAATATATGGAAGCGAATTGAAAGTACATGGATATTTATTGTTTCGTCACACTCACTGCCTTAGCTATGCTGTTTATGCTGAAAAAGTTGGTCATGTCATTTTTCATACAGCACAGGCTTTCTGTTAATTTTAATAAACAGACTTGGGATCTTCATACATTTTAAACTTTTATCTTAAAAAGCTGTATTGGAAGAGCAGTTCAGTTCACCCTTCGTCTCTTGCTCTCTATACAATTGTTATATTGTGAGTGATAATTTTTTAAAATATAGCCCACCTAACCACACTGTAGAAAGATCAAACATTATTTCGGTTATGTTTTTGTATTTTATTAGCGTGGTATTTTTTCTTTTTTTTGTCCATTTATTTCATTTTTTTTTTTTTTTGTTGTTGTTGTTGTTGTTGTTCTGGAGGGGGAGCGAGAGGGGTAAAGATAATGTTTGAAATAATAAGATCTATAAGGAAAACAACGGGAAATTCAGTACCGCATTCTGGTTCAAATGCTTTTCAAGATTTTGTTATGAAACATATACATGTATATATTGTTTTTAATGCTGTACTAAACTTGCTGTCAAGTCAAAAAAATAAAAAAAAGCAAGGAATCCATGTATTTACTAATACTAAAGTGCTGTCGTCAAAGTTCAATTATTCTTTCTCTCAATGTAGCTTTTGCAAATAAAAAGTAAAAGTATTATGAGAAACTAAGAGTGGAAAATTGTTCAGACAGGTGAAATTGTAAGTTGAATAAGTTTCACAACAGCAGACCAATATTTCCTGCTATAACATCAGGGAATTTTAATATAAACTGGGTAAAATCTCAAGATATCGATGGAAATGCGCAGAGATGAAGCTCATTCCAGATGAAGAGTGCCTATGAAAGCACACCTAAAGTTGTTTGATAGTAATGTGATATGGTATTTTATGTTGCGTAACAAGGCAAGAAAATATGCCCCATATGAGATCTGTGTATCTTGGATATCACTTCAGATTTGTTTTAATTTAATCTTTTTCTGAGTCTGGGGAAAGTAAAGCCATCACTTTGTAACAGACATTCTACTCTGTCACTTTTTGTCTTCTTTATGTGATTTACATCTTCATTCTAGCTCATTCACTCTCTCTTTTTCTTTTCTTATTCATATTCATGTAGTGGCATTAAGAATGTGTTATAATGACACTGCTTTGCACAAGTTTGGTGTTCTATTATTTCAAGAGGTTGTAACACTGCCTGAAGTTCAAGATAAGGCATGATGGCATGTATATTGTACCATTACAAAGGACTGATTTACATATTAGCATGCGCAAGGGCACATAGTAGCTTATGATATATTATGTACATGTCTTGCGCCAGGAGCAAATGAGTGGGAAGTCGCTGTGGGCGATCGCGAGTTACCTCCGTTTTTAACTGTTTTCCCACTCGGATATGAATTTTTTTCTTTTCAGGTCGGAAAAGTTTGACTTTTCATTTTGTGGAAAACAAATTACAAATTTGGCTTTCTCAGTTGGAAAATAGTTAAAAACAGCTGTAACTTGAAATCTTTCCGAATGGCTTCTGACTCATTAGCCCTGAGCGCAAGACATATAAACTATTCTTTTTGTTTTCTCAGTTATGAGTATTGTTGCATGAGTAATTCTCTTAAGCAGTTAGATACATCATGATATAGTCACATGTATTAATCATCAATGGACTTTTAAGGTAAACTCACATCCACATACAAGTAATATGTACTCAGTATAGCTGTACTCATCACATTGAATCAAAATTTGTTGAGATGTTATCCTTATAATAGGGGATAGTGTCTTTGTATTTTTAGTTTTTTCTTTTCTTTTTTTTTTTTTTTTCAACTCCAGTAGCTTTAGGCAGTTGGTTAAGGGAAAGAGAGATGATGTGGTATATGTGATTTAAAAAAAAAAAATTGCCTGGAAAGAAATCAAGACTTTGCAACTCTTTCAATTATATGTCATTTTACTGTCTACTTGTTCCATCTTTACAGTAGATATCTCAGAGGTATTTTACTTTCAGCACAACTGAAAAACAACAACAATAAAGATGGATAGAACAGAAAATAAAACAAAATAAAATTTTTATGAGCAGAAAAAACTCTAACTGACCCACAATCAGGTGAAGTTCCATTTATGTTAAAAATATTTGAAGATAGCAAGCTTTTGAAATATCCATAACATTCTTTATTTACATGTAAAATTTTGTGAACCGTAGTACTGTAAAGAAAAGTAGATTTCTGTCTTTGATAAGCACCTCTGTTGTAAATCATGGGTGTGTTTCTAACTATCTTGTTATAAGGATAAGCTAACTAAACATACAAAAATCAGCTCTGACTGGAGTTGGTTTTCAAAGATAGTGTAGTCTTAGATGAATAACCTGCAGTATATTGCAGATACTGTATAATGCTACTGGAATAATCAGCAGTTATTCTTTGAAACTAGCTTTGCCTAGTCCAATACTTTTCCACAACAGTTGGAATAGATACGCTTATTATAGGTATTAGTATTAGATGAAAGGCAACATTATCGAAAAATTTCATTTTTTTTCTCTCACAGTTGAAACTTAATAAAATATGCATAGTCTTTAATTTTGTTTTACTGCCTATTTGTTTTTGACATTTGAAATGTTATTATTGTGCTGAACTAATTTTAGTATATAACATTTTAATGGACATATACAGTTACTGGGTTGTAATTAATATGAATCGACTAATAGACTTTTCAGCAAGACAGATTATCTCTCATGTGATCAATTATGAAGCATGAATGAATGTTATTTTACTTAAATAATCTCTTGTACTTCCTGTTAAGACATGTTCTTTGACCCTCTGGTGGATGTAATTTTCTTTTCCCATCATGATTTTCATGGACACAGAGAGAGTGAAGAAAAGACAGAAAATCTGTGACAATTGTAGAACAGGAATCTCTGAATGTGCAAGGAGAAAAACATTTAAAAAAAAAAAAAAAGTTTTATGCTGGCAAGTCCACAGTTACAATAGTGATCATAGCTTTTTCCTGTGAAAGTAGCTTGTCAGCAGATGAGTAAGAAGAGACCTTCTATATTGTTATTGCTCTTGTTAGCCATGAAAGCAATGCATCTTATGGGAAAACTTTAAGTACTCAATTTTTTTTTTTTTTGTACAGGAACTGAGCTTCCTAACCTGTTTGAAAACTGTGAACTGAAAAATGGTAAAGAAGATTGGTACCTTAGGTAAATGAAAGATTTTTCTTTTATGGATGACTTTTTTATGCCTTCCGCCAACACCCACCCTCTCCTGTCGACCCATTTTTGATTTCTCCAGCATTAATCATCAATGGGTGACAGTGAATAATTGCAAGTTGATGGTGATATTGAATTTGGCTTAAGAGATATATAATAGAAAAGGTTTACAAGCATCTGCAACACTAGAACTACATGTATTTATGGAATAACCACCTCAGAAAGAAATGAATGATATGTGCTGAGAACTTTTGTTACATTGCTTCAAAAAGCAGCACACTGTGTGTATCATTTTACCCAGAGAGAAATTGTCAATTGAAACACTTGTAATATAAAATTTGGTACTGGATGGCAGGAGGTGTATCTGAGATGAGGAAACTTTGCTCTCCATGTTATATCTTTTTTTTTTTTTTTCATTTAAATATCTTTTATTATCTGAAATATTATGGGTGCAATCTTCCTATTCCTGTAAATACAAACTTGTAAATGTATATAGTTAACTGCATATATTACTATATATACAAATTCTGTTTTTACTTTCAGAAGTATGGACACACATGGATTAACCTTTCTGTTACATTCTGTATAAGTGTGGCTTTGCTCTGCTGTGCTGATTCTCAGTCTAAATCTTTCTCTTTTTTTTTTTTTTTCCCCCCTCATTTTTGTTTTTGTCTTTTTATTTTTTTTTTAAATTTGGTTTTTTCCTGTAATTTCTGTTTCTTTTAAATTGATTCTGCGAAACTAGAGATAAGTAATAAAGCACAGTCATTTTCTCTACTCGTCTTCAGTCATATGGTGATACTCAGCGCTATACTTTTTAATTTATAAGTGGGATGAAGACATTGCAGACTTGAATGCGGTTTTCATTTCTTTTGTCTTCTTCATTTTCCTTTTTTTTTTTTTGTTGGTATGATCATCAATAAACCTGTGTTGTCTTGTTTTCCTTCAACATTTTGTTGACTATTTCTATGCCATTGTTTTATGTTTTTGAAGACTCCATGGTAACTGTCTGAGAGTGAAATGACTTGATCATAATGTTTGTGATTGAAGTGGAGATTGTGTAGAGATTTAACTTGTTCACTTACCTGTCCAGAACTATCTGACCACTGCAGTTAGAGCACAGAGTGAAACAGGGGTAGAAATAATTATTTGAGTTGATTATAGGAATGGACGTATACCGCTGTGGAAAGTTATAGATTTTTGTTTTGTGAAAACACACATCTGACTGAAAGTTTGGCTTTTTTAATAGTTTTTTTTTTTTTTTCTTCATGGTGCGTATTGTGCAAAACAGGCATTGTTCTTATTTATCTGTCATTAATTTGGTCAAAAAGTCAATTTTTCCTTCAGAACTCACCCTGTGTAATGTAACTCTATTTTTGTTGTTGTTTCTATTATGACCAACAATTAAGTCAGCTGTTTTGCCTGCCCTGAAAACATGTAGCCAAACTGCACCTTCAAAACCAGAAATCAAGCATGGAGGTCTTTTTCATTTTTTCAGCAAGATGGATCTGCTTTTTTTTTTTTTTCTTTCTTAAAAAAAAGGGGTGGGGGGGGAGCTGTTGTCTGATTTTTCTATCAAGTTACTATTGTGGGTACCAAAAATTTGTAGATGTTGCTATATTATTTTTCATTTGTTTCTTATACCTTATCAGTTATGCTGTTGCAAAGAACTACTCCTACGATGTTGGCCCCATTATATATGGCATTATACATGGTACAGACAGATTATAATTGTGTATGGCATAATAAAAGAAAAAAAAAAAAGTCTGTATCAAACTTCCCTGTAAACCATCTTCAGATCATATTCATTCAGGAAGTATGTATTAAAGGTTCCCAGGTCTGCAGCCGTGTCACTCGTTTCTAAAACTGCAGAGAAACCAGTCTTGCCACCCACAGTGACTGTGGAATATATGTGACTGATAAAAATATAGCTTGGATCTGCAAATCTTTGAATACCAAACAGTGAATACCACTGTAGAAATTGTACCACATGTTGAGGGGGGGGGGGGGGGGGTGGGATCTTGCATGCACGCTTTTTCTTCAGTTCAATTTATCTGAAATCGTAATAGCTCATCGTTCCAAAAAGCAATTCTTCAGTACATCAATGCATGGTTTAAAATGAAATGTTTAAGCATTTCTTTTTTTGTTCTCTTTTCTTGGCAGTAAGTAAAAGCGTTGCACTGCCATTACAGTAATGACAGTGCAAAGATGTTATCAGTGAAATTCTCTCTCCCTCTTGATTGCCGAGTTTTATGTATGCGAAACAGGAAAAATGAACTGCATGCATATGTACATATATTGCATTTCAGTTATATGTTAATGGAAGGAGAGCGCATTATGTCATTTTGTTATGATCTCACTCATTTCTATTGTCATATCGGCATTAGGCAGCAACAGTTTTGAGTAGGCCTATATCTGAAAGTTAATTAGCCTTTAAGATACAGGTGGTAGCCGGAAACTGTTGCCAGGACTCTTACAGAACAACAAAAGCAACAACAATAATAACGCGTAGGACTGGGATTACAAATAGATACCCTGTCGCCACCAACAACACCAAGAACAGCAACAGTGGAGTGACAACCATTGATCACTATCACTGTGGCCACAACGCAGACAAAACAGTAACATGCACTTACAGGATATGCGCCGCGTACTGGGTAACAGAATTGTAAGACAAACAAATTTATCAGCATGTAAACAAACGCTGAACTACAATATTTAAAAAAATGTGCCGGTCTTTATGTCAGATATGAATGATGGAAAAAGACATCTTTTGTTGACAATTTGATATCTGTTGCCTTTCTTCCCAAACATTTCATTCTGCACAGTAATATGTTGTACTTGACTTGACATTTCCAAGTTCTGTCTTTTTTCTTTTTAATGCGCCGTCATGGATTTCATCATGCAGATAAGTAAGAAATGACTAGTTTGGTAAGTGGATCTGCATCACCACAGTCGGAGAAATTGTTCTGAATCTGGTAGTATGGCATGGTTGGACGGTTAAAAGTGTGATTTGCCACGCGACGGAGGCTTCTTCGTTTACGTTGCCAAGAAACACACCGTTGAATAGTTCAGTCATTACGGGCTGTTACTATGCTACTAGAGACTGTCGAACAGAGCAAGAGGGAGGACGGAAAGGAGTAATTTTCTATGCTTTGTAATTGAAAAGACCCAACATTCTGCATCATCTCTCATGCACGATTTCAGCAATCTCACTGGCTGCTAAGTCTCTTGCCAAGAGTAAGAGAGATTCAGAACAAATGTAGTACACAGCGGTGATCTTCCATATACTCAGCTTGTTATTGAATTTGACAGCAGCATTACGTCATAGTTGGGGGGGGGGGGGGGAGGGGCGCAAGGGTGAGAGGGCAGTAAAGGACTTTTTCAGTTGACCAACTGTAATAAAAATGAAAGTCAAACAAAAAAACAATTCTCTGTGAGTAATGGCACATTTTGTGGAATTCTTTTTTTTTTTTTTTTCATTCAGCCACACCCATCTAGTCACTACATTAATCACCTCATAAATTTTACTTCATTGTTTATACTCTTTCGGTTGCTGTTACGGGGACTTTTGTACACTTATAAGTGTACTTTATTGACAGTTCTGTTGCATACCAGTTTCCGAGGGTTCCATCTTTCAGTTTTAATACATGTGATTCTTTGTGTTTGCACTTAATTGTAAGCAACAGAACATGAGTTATTACTCATTTATAGTGCATTAACTGGGGGAAAAAATTCTCAGCCATAGTTTCTCAGAGACAAAGATACTTTTTTTAGCTGTGACTCATGGATCTTATTCTTATTCTTATCAAACTTTTCATTTTCTTAACTCCTGTGACTTATCATAAGGCACACATGCATTACACATACATGTGGTCTGGTCCATTACAGTATAAAGGTTCTTGTTATCAGACTGGTACATGTACTTTGTAATGTTTCCTGTCACCAGGCAGACACATTATAGAGTTTCCTGTAATCAAACTGATAACTAAATGTATCATCATGTTCCTCATTGTCAAGGTGGTACATTGCAATGTCTCCTGTAACATCAAACAGATAACCTTCCTTCTCCATCTCCCTTCATCTCACCTCTTCCCAGAGATGGTGCACGCTACATTCTACTTTCATCCCTCTGATTACAGTATGTGATTACGTATAATATGTTTCAAATTCTTAAGATTGAGGCATTGAACTGTATCGGGCACCTTCACTTTCATTATGTTTTTCCTATGATCATCGCTTTTTTTTTTTTTTTAACTGTTCCTGTATTCTCTCGTCATCAACAGATATACTTAAATGTTAATGAAACTGTTTACAGATTTGTCAGTTCATGCAGTAACGATTGCTATGTAGTTTTCATTGTTCAACAACCTTTTAAGGGATAGAATAATAATCAAATGTTGGAGGAATAACATTGTTTCATTCGCACCATGTGTCAACGAGCCGACTGTAACCGATTGTTCTTCATGAAAGTAAATAAAAGTGTACAATTGTGCAAACTACATGTAGTTTTTCATTGTTATACTGTGTATTACTATTACTGTTTTCTTCGTGAGAAAAAGAGAGGGGGGGGGGCAAACAGGCAGGCACGAAGAAATCAGTGTACTGCAAGTCTTTTTTTTTTTTTTTTCATCAGCATTGAATTGTTAAACATCAATAAA
>JBCAUA010069805.1:661-11057 GCA_038406235.1 Peronia verruculata
CCCCCCCCCCCCCCCCACCCCCCCCACACAACGGCAAGCAAAGAAACTCCAAAGTTCTATAAACTCATTTTGAATCTCCCTTAGTCATCGGTTTGGCCACTTGATGGCCGAAATTGTAGTGTAAACATCAGGGCAAGTCATCATTCTCTCTCTTTTTTTTTTTTTAATTTCATTGCACGGACAATTCATTTTTCATTTATTTTTCTTGTCTTTCTTTATGATGATTAAATGCAATGTACTTCATATTCGACCAAGCAAAAACTTGGAAATCCCTAGTGGAGTGTTTGTACCCCCTGCCAAAAATAGAACAATCACTGATATTTGTATACGCTCCACCACGAGATCCGAGAACAATTGTCGCCGGTCCCGTGCATTTTTATGTGTTTGTCTATGTCAATGGTAGTGAACAGTTTCGAGTGATTGTACTCCCTATCTAAGTTAGATGGGGATTTACAGCCGATCACTTGGTCGGAACAAATCTATTGCATTTTTTTTTTTTTTTAATGGATTGGTTCTGAATATCGTAGTGTTCACATGGTGTAATAGTAGTGAAAGTCCCATTTGTTAAACGTGAGTTGTCAAATGATAGAAGCATTCGGCTCTTTTTGTCTACGTTCTAAAATACGCTGCGTTGTTAACAAAATTCATAGAACTTCGATTATCATTATGCAGCTTATAAATATTAGCGCAGTATTAATATGAATAACATTCTGCGCTCAACATTTTGCGCCCAATATTCTGCGCAGTTGTTTACATTCTGATGTCAGCAAAGTTGTCGCTTTCTTACAAGAAATTTAGAACAATTTTAGTGTTCACATGTCAATGCGTATTCCACAGTGTCAACAGAATAGTCAAGTATCTCTATCACGTAAACACTCGTAATGCTAAATGAAATAATAATAATAATAATAATAATAATAATAACAATATAATAATAATAATAATGATAATAATAATAATCATAATTTAAAAAAAAAAAAGGAGAGGACTACGAGATCATTGTGCTCAGTCTTATTACTTCCCTTTAGCAGACAAAAGAGGGATTGAACTAGTAGTGCAAAGAGGGAAAAAAATCACTTTTACGCTCTTTGCTTGAAACAACCACCTCGAAAATTTAAAAAAAAAAAAAAAAATGGTGTATAGAGAATGGTTTTTTCTTATTGTTATAATTTCATCATTTTTTAATTTTTTGGCCATCAGTGTTTCGAAAGACAAGAAGTATAAGGATATTTTCCTCTTTACACTACTTGCTCAACACATCTTTTGTCTGATAAAAGGAAGTAAAAGTCTGGTCAAAATGATCTCCCCTTACACAAATCCCTCTTTTGGAAAGGGCAGATAATCTGCGAAACGTTCTCCCAATATAGGCGAAGAGTGGGTTGTTCAGATCTTCATGGCTGAGGAGTCTCTTCCCTAGAAAAAAAAAAAAAAATTAAGAACGAATCTATTGCTTGCATAGCAATGTGCGTTCTTTTCTGTCATCAGAGTAGTCCAGTATCTATGTCACGTAAAAACTCGCAATTGTACAAGAGTTTGGGGGGCGGGGGAGGGGGGGGGTTCCTCATCACCACGTGAACAGTGGGGATATTCCGATCTGGTCCGTTCCAGCTTTGACATGGCTGACCGAGAAACCGATCGAGTTGGCCGATCGAGCGAGACGTGTAATTAAACAGTAGTTCGTTCATTACAGGCCGGTTGAACAAACAGTCCCTAATTGACGGCATCAAAGGGCGCACAATGGAACAGTCGTACAACAGGCGTCTGAGCACTCAACACGATTCCGCTTTTGCCAATTTGCTCACCCGCCAAAGCTATGAAATGGGAACAAGGAAATTGGCGGGACGTGGAAACATTGAAAAGCGCATGGACATAGAGCCGTAACGAAACAAAAGAAAGAAACACACACACACACACACACACACACACACACACACATACACACACACACACACACACACACACACACACACAAGAAGAATATGTGAATGGCACGTGAAAAAGTGGAACGAGACTATACCGAGTGAGAAGGGGAGGTTAGTGGGGAAGCAGAGAGGGGAGAGAAGAGGGAGCGGACATGTTAAAAAAGGAAAGGAGGGGGGGGGGGATGAGGAGAAGAAAGGGGAGATTGTCTGCCAAAAACGAAACATACTGACACCTAAAACATCATATCTCTGGTCATCTCTTCTTTCATCCTGCCTCGCCCTTACACTTCCCTCGCTTTTTTTTTTTTCATTCTGTCATGTCCCAAGACGCCCCTCCTCCCTCCCCCTCTCCCCTCTTACTTTTCATTATCGTTTTCTATTCCGAACAATAGAACTCTCCTAGAAACAAAGCGGGAACACAATACCCTCTAATGATACTCGTGTGAGCAGCAAAGCCCGCCAAAAGCTTGCCAAACCTTTATCTTATTGACGAGAGCGCTTTTCAGACCTAAAACAAAAAGAAAGAAAAATCTACGGCTGGCTGCATTTCATACATTCTGCAACCAAGCACTGAATAGCGCAACCATGGTGCCAGTTTTCTGTCAGCTGAAATAACAAACGGCAAAATCAACGGAAAAAAAAAAAAGCAGACGACAAACAGAAACAAATGAGCAAAACAAACAAAAACAAAAATCGTAAGAATATTTTGTACTTTAAATTGGCCACGAAAAATATTCTTATTCGGCTGGTCGTTGAAAGAACGAGAACAGAAAGAAAACAAAAACAAAAACAAAACAAAATCTGGGTAGAGTTGGTTGTCCTCATTATTGATGAATGCTAGCTACATATGGTTGTTTATTTAACAGTTTCCGGTAATCAGGTTGTCGTGCAGCATGAAATGAATACCGTGTTATTTCTGCTGAGTGTGCCGCGGGTATGCAACTTTGATTTATCCTCATCAAAACGACAGCCACAACTGCGCAACTCTTTGCTCCACATACTCAAAATGCAGTAGCGCTGTTGTTTCGTTCCCACAGCTTTTTTGTATTGACAGCTTCATGATGAAGGCCAAGTCTAACGTATTCTTGACGAAACCGTGTTCTCCCAGAAAACCTGTTTTGTGAGTCTCTAGTAATAATTTGCTAACAAAATACAGCTTATAAAGAATGAAATGGTAGAACGAGAAGTCTTTTAATCTACACTATAAACCTTTTGTATTGAAAACTTCACGGTGAAGGCCAAGTCTAAGGTATTCCTGACAAAAGCGCCTTCTCCCAGAAAACCTTTATTTTCTGATTTTTTCCACTAATAATTGGCTAATAAGATACAGTTTATGAAGATTGAAATGATAGAATTTGCTGTCTTTTAATCTATAGATCTACTATAAATCTAAAACAAATCCCATAAAAGGCTTGTGGACTAGAAAACTGCCGAATGTATCCATATAAAATTGGACACAAAAAATTGTTGCATAAATATCCGTGTTTCTATATCGTGTACTTAGATAAACCCAAGAAAAAGCTTATCATGTCTGACTTTATTCTGAAAAAACGATAATAATTGAATAGTAATTCCCCAAGATGTTTGATCCGAATTGAACGTTCCACAGAATGACGCCGTACCGTATATTATTGTTTTGCCGTTTCCGCTGGCATAGCAGAGCATCCTAAAATAACAAACACGTTATCTTTGGGTAACGTTCAGTTTAATCATCCAAGATAACAACATCGAGATGAGTACACTTGCCACACACGTTGAGTTGCAGGACAGTGTCGGTTTGTCTCGTATTTTGAAGGAAAAAAAAGGTTCTCTCCTAGAATTGCAGACAGTTATAATAGTTGATATCCGACTGAGCAAAAGTCTGTAAATTCCCGTGGAGTGTTTTGTACACCCGGCTAAAAATAGAACTGATGTTTGTTACCGCTCCACTATGAGATCCGAGAACAATTTTTATCACCGGTCCCGTGCATTTTTTAAAGTTGTTTTTCTATGTCGATGACAGTAAAGAGTTGGGAGTGTTTGTAACCCCCCCCCCCCCCCACTAAAATTAGACGGGGATCTCCAACCGTTTTTTTGGTCGGAACAAATCTATTGCATAGAAGGAGGATTAACGCGCCATTTTGATGGTCAACCAATTTACTTCCCTTTTCCGAGAAACAAGGGGTAAAACACAAGCACTGTAAAGAAGGCAAAGAAATCACATTTTCCCTTGTTAGTTGAAACATGAGAAACAGAATAATGTGAACATTGTACCATGTGATGATTTTAAATTTTTTTTTTTTTTTTGGTCATGATTTTTTCTTGTATTTTATTTTATGTAATTTATTTATTTACTTATTTAGGCCCATATATTATTGTTCATTCATTTATTATCAATTCATTTATTTGTTGTATCATAATTACGTTTCAAACAACAAGAGAAAAGGTGAATTTTTCATTTCTCGGCAATGCTTGTCCTATACCTCTCGTACTTAGCAAACTGGAGATGGCTGGCTGAGAAATGTGTGTCATTAAACTAGGATGTAAAGAGCCGTTTTGTCAAAGTACATGAGAATTCAGCCTTGCCTGGATATACGGTGTTCTGCTTTCTGAGATAACGATGTAAAAATTCCCCTAGGACATGTAGAAGTTATCAGAAGTTAGATTTATATAGATGTATTATTATATTTCCACGAGTCAGCCTGTCTCAGTCTATAGACCCAGGTCAACGTAATCTAGACGTTCCCAGGATTTTACTATTATATTGCTTTGTTTGTTTGTTTGTTTGTTTTTTTCACAAAAGAGAATAAGTCCAGAAACATCTGTTCATCTGTGCGCTTTGGGTATGTCAAAATGAATTATTTCTACTGAGGGAATTGATATGTAAATGGTCAAACTGAGAAATAAAGCGAAGTATTGAGACAAAGATAACGAAAGCTTCTGTACACTGTATCACGATCGATATGAATTATTCATGTACCAGCTATTTCAGGTTTTAGACTGGGGGAATATGAGATATGGTTGCCAAATTTTGGACTCCGTTATCAAGTATTGGTGAGAAATCCTTTGAAGTAAAATACTTTCTTTTTTATTCTATGAGAAAAAGAAGAAGGGAAGATAACAAATTTGATTCTGGTCTTGTTCATACGAGTAGCTTTCAGCTATCTCTAATACAGTACGGAATTTCCATGACTAATAGGAGCTTATTACAAGCGATGTTCGTTTAGGAGGAGGGGCATGACTGTGTGTATGACTGGGGGGAGGGGTGGGATGTGGAGGGGATGGAAGTATCAATTACATTTCATTAATTTATGCTTAAGTTGATTACTCAATCATGTGATCGCCACAGATAAATGAAATGATGCCATCACATGTTCTTGCTGTGTATGTGTGTGTATGAGTGTGTTTGTGTGAGTGTGTTCAGATTATTGCCCCTTGCTTTCTCACGATGGAAGTATAAAATCAAATTTCACGGATGAAATGTCATGGAGAAACATTTATTTATTGGTCCATTGAATAAAGAAATGTTTGAAACTTCTCACTTGGATAGAGGCACCGTAGTTTTACTAAAGTCAAGGAGTTCGGGAGTAAACTAATAGCTCAGCCCCACTGGAGTAAACAGGTAAAAAAAAAAAAGGAAATAGAATCTGTTGTATACAACCATATAATATAACATTGTTAATACAAATATTCATCACGAAGAGTTTTGTTAGATGTAAGATGTGATGGTCAAACTTCTGAGCTTTGACCATTGTCAAAACCATCTGTGAAGTCCACATTACAGGAGATGCAATCACAATATTTTTGTTCCGTTGAGTATTTTCAGAGGTTGGAGAAATGGTTTCACCGACATAGAAAAGGAAACTCTTATCTGAAATGAGGTCATCATGCCTTAAATTGCACGTTTCGGGATTTCCTTTTCTGATAGATCTAGGCATGAAGAAGTTTCTGCATCTAAGGGAGGTGGCTGGACAGTATTCAGGCAGAAAACCTAAGAATACACAAGTGTATTACATTGCAGTTCGCGAGATTGTTCGGTCCAAATAATAATATTTTTTTTTTTAAAAATGAAGGGTTTTGCAAGTAGCAAACTTTATTTTTGTATGAACTGCGCAATCATCCTCTTTTTCCTCTTGCCGCGCCGCTGTGTAATTCGTCAAGATAGGCCTTTCCAATCGACAATTTCCAAAGACAAGCGAGATGGCTCAGCATTACTGAAGTAGAGAGGTGGCTGTTTTAACATATCACCTGTGTCCATGTAAAGGTAACGGGTTTTCAGGAAGGGAAAGGGAAAGTCTTTACCTGTCTATACTTCAAGTGTCTTCCTATCTGGTCCGAATGCCCAGTATCTTGACGGATGATCAGTACTTTCTACACAAAACCCCTTGTCATATCTCCACTGTTTCTTGTTAGCCTTTTTTTTATGGCCGATGGCCTAATCTAGCAGCTTCAATTGTATATTCAAGTACTTTTGTGAAAATTATAATACTAGAATGTGAGTGTAAGATGAAACCTTTTCATTGTAGCAAACAATTCATACTGACAATTACCAGTAGTAATAGAGATATTCCCCATAGCGCATTCCTATACAGTACAGGGTATAAACGCTTTACAATCCATTATATCCTCGACAGTCCAAGAAACACTCATGTTCATTCTCAACTTCTTGGAGAGCAAAGAAAGCGTCCACCTGTTATGTTAGGCGCTCAAATCCTTATCAGTCTAACAATAACATTCACTGTCTGTAACAGCTGCTTACTCATTTTAACCTGGACCGAGTACCGATATGTAAAACAGTTATCTCTTATAGGGATAAAATGTCGAGCCCGTGCGGGAGCCGAACCCAGAACTTTTGATTCTGAATTCGACAGCTCCTACCACTAAGCCAAAGACACCAGAGCAAAACCTTCGTCGCCTTTTTTTTTTTTTTTGGTCGTGTTGCTATTAGTTCTCGTTGTTAAAAGGAAATAATGTGTCCTTTCATTCCTGTAAGTATCCTATGAACTCAGACAATACTTTTGTTGACTTTGTGTGCGTGTGTGTGTGTGTGTGTGTGTTTCTTCCTTCTTTTACCACCACAACTACCACCACTGGACCACTCAGTTTGTCCATGTTGTAGGAAATTGGTCACTGAAAGTGACCGCTTGTACAGGGAACAGCCGACAAGACAGAGAATATTGGAGTTGTGCAGGGACAGACGTAGACACAGAGAGAGAGACAGACAGAGAGAGAAAGAGAGAGACAGAGAGAAAGAGAAAAGGAGAGAGGCCAACAGAGAGAGAGAGAGAGAGAAAGGAAAAAAGTGACCGTCTGGAGAATTGTGAACGAGAATGTTACGTGTGTAAGGAAGCAGATAGAAAGAGAATAAATCTAATGGTGATGATGATATGATGCCAGCCTTAGAGACAACGCTTTAAGGTTGTAAACAAACACATAGACAGACAGACACACACACACACTAACTAACTGACGAACTAACTAACTAACCAACCAACAAACTAACTAACTAACTAACTAACTAACTAACTAACTAACTAACTAACTAACTAACTAACTAACGAATACCTACAAAATTCCGTTTGATCAATTTAAAGCATAAACTGCTAGATTCTAAATCTTTAAAATGTTTCTTGTTTTAATGAAATTCTTAATCGTTAAAACCGTCTCTTGCTCAGTTAAAAGACAAAAAACAAAAATCAAAAACCGAAAAAATCCCACGTAATTAACGCAACACCTTATTAACATCTTAAAGTTTCAGCAGTTTTGTTTGTTGCGCTGGCAAGGAACCAAGAGGGTTCTTTAACTTAATGTTCTCAATATTTGCAACAATTTTAACTTATAAATCATGCTCTCTAAGTTTGCTGGTTGTTTATTTTACTATTTCATGTGTTAAGTTAGTTATCAGTTGACTGTCGATGACTTGAAATTTAAATCATTTTTCATTCAAGGTAACGATGATGCTGTAAATGATGACAATGATTTTCACTTTAAAAGCGTTAAAAAAATACAAGAACTATTACACTTGAACAATCTTGTTAATCTCCGCGGGTCTCTCTGGACAACATTTACAACTATACGCTGTAAGGATTGTAGACAGTGTGTAGTTTAACGTATAACATATGGGAAAGGTAGTACATGTATCGTCTTATTAGAGTAGAACACTCACTGACGTTTGTTACTGCTCCACCAAGAGATCCGAGTCCGTACATTTTTAATGTGTTTTTCTTTGTCAACGGTGGTGAACATTTGGACTGTTTGTACCCCCTACTAAAATTAGACGGGCATTTCCAGCCGTTCGCTTGGTCGGTACAAATCTGTTAGAGTATGAGGCTTTGACTGGCAAACAAGAATGTGGCGATTTGAACGGTGAATGAGAATTAGCTTCTAAGGAACAACGCTGTCTATACATGGAACTGACAGACAGAAAGTGTGCTTGAAAGGCTCTGATGGATTGACATTAACGCTTGGAAAACCGTGGGCTTTTGTTTGTTCATTTGTTTATGTGTGTGTATGTGCGTGCGTGCGTGCGTGCGTGCGTGCGTGCGTGTGTGTGTGTGTGTGTGTGTGTGTGTGTGTGTGTGTTAAAATGTGTATCCAGTTTTTCAAATGGATCGGATGATCTCACTATTAATAATATACCAAGTTTGGTGAGAAGAATATATTTGTGAAGAATTGAAAAACTTACAAACAAACAAGCAAAAATTGTCCGAAGATTGTCGTATCTTTGCTTACTCTTCATCAATTTTTTTTTCCTGCCAACGGTTTTTTTGAGTATCTCTCAAATATAACGATTAGTCATTTGCACTGTAAACTATGGAACCTAACTTCTCTATCCAAGATGTTAGAAGACCTGTGAACCGCTGAAAAAAGTAAGTGCCAATGTCGCCCCTCCCCTCCTCCCCAAAGGAAATATCCCAACAGACTCCAAGAAGTGGTAAGATTCGAACCAGCGACATTTTCATCGGGAGGCAGACATGTAACCTCCCGACCACGCCGCTCCCTTAGGGAACAGCGTAATCTACACAATAAGTGTAACGATTGCGGGATGTGGAGAAATCGATTGAGTGACTCACTAAGGAACCGAGGGATGCAGTGGGATGTAGGTGCGGTGGGGTGGGATTGCGAGGTTTGTGTGTGGGATGGGGGGGGGGGTCAGGGGGTTAGGTGGTTGGTCAAGAGGTGAGAGACGAGGTCACCTGTCGAACAAATGGCTGATTAATTATTGATCTGCAAGCTGGACACAACCGACCACGTCATTGCCCTGTTAGACAAATTGGCAAGGCAAAGCGTCCGGCTTTGAGCCCAATCTCTGTCTCTGTTCCTCTCTCTCTCTCTCTAGTTGTCGATTCTTTCTCTTTCTCCCCATTTTCCCTCTTTCTTGCTCAGGCCCTCTTTCTCTCTCTCTCTCTCTCTCTCTTAAGCTATCGATTCTTTCTCTTTCTCCCCATTTTCCCTCTTTCTTGTTCACGCCCTCTCTCTCTCTCTCTCTCTCTCTAGCTGTCGATTCTTTCTCTTTCTCTCCATTTTCCCTTTTTCTTGCTCACGCCCTCTTTCTCTCTCTCTCTCTCTCTCCCTCAAGCCATCGATTCTTTATCTTTCTCCCCATTTTCCCTCTTTCTTACCCATGCCCTCTCTCTCTCTCTCAAGCTGTTGATTCTTTCTCTTTCTCTCCATTTCCCTCTTTCTTGCCCACGCCCTCTTTCTCTCTCTCTCTCTCTCTCTCGTTCTCTCAATCTTTTCCCTCCCTGTGTGCCTTGTTTGACTTTCCCTCGTTCTTTGTCATTTTCCCCCCTTTCCCTATCTTTGAATTTCTTTCATTACTTTGGATCTCACTATTTCTTTCCTTCTTATTTCTTTCTTTCCCGTCTCTCTTCTCTTCCTTTCTCTCTCTATCTTTGTCTCCTTCTTCACTTTCTCTTTTCCCCTTTATATTCATCTCCTCTCTCTATTTTTCTGTTTGTCTTTCTTTTCACTTTCCACCTCTCTTTCTCTCTCTCTCTCTCGTTCTTCTCTCTCTATGTATGTCTGTTTTCATTTTCGTTTCTCTGTCTCTCTCTCTTTCTCTCTTACTCACTCTTTCTCGCTCTCGTCTATATATAAACTTTTTTCTTTATATTCCTGTAACGTGTCGTACATTTCTTAACTTTAACGTGTTTACACATATTGTTGAAAACTGCCCCAAACAGAAGAATAAGAACGAGAAGATGACAACAAAATAACATCAACAAACTATAATACGTATATCATCAACAACAACAACAAGAAGGAGAATATAAAAACCACAGCCACAATTAAATACAAAACAAAGCAAGAGAAAACAACAACAACCAATAAACGAACAAAAATGGATTGTCTATCTGGGCCTAGTATTGCAATAAGGAAGCTAAGGAAAAAAAAAAAGTTGCACCAGATAGTAAAATTTTCCCTCTTTCTTGCTCAGGCCCTCTTTCTCTCTCTCTCTCTCTCTCTCTTAAGCTATCGATTCTTTCTCTTTC
>JBCAUA010069816.1:0-11057 GCA_038406235.1 Peronia verruculata
AGATAGATAGATAGATAGATAGATAGATAGATAGATAGATAGATAGATAGATGGATAGATAGATAGATAGATAGATATTTTTCCAGCAATAACATCAAGAAGAAGAACAACAAAAAGAGACCATACATTCTGTCGACGCGTCTTAACAGAAAAGAAGATGCGTTTGTCATTCAAGAGGTTGTCAACACGGCACGAAATCATAGCGCTGGACAGAACATAGAAACGGTCAATGACTCAATGGACATTCGGCATGTGCTGCTTGCTGGTTGTTCTGCGTTCCTTGTAGAAACAATGAGTTGTTGAGTTCGCTTGCTAATGGGAGATCGTTGTGCTCAGTCCTTTACCAGACAAAAGAGGGACTGAACAAGCAAGGTAAAGAGGAAAAAAAAAATCCCTTTTGCGCCGTTTGCTTGAAACATAGGCTGTGAAACATTTCAGAAAAGTTATGATACATACAGAGAATGTTTTCTTCTTATTGTGATACTTTTATCAATTTTTTTTTTTTTTTGGCGATCAGTCTTTCGAATGGCAAGCAGTAAAAGGTTTTTTTCCTCTTTACTGCTTGCTCAACACATCTTTCGTCTGGCAAAGGGAAGTAAGTCTAGCCAAAATGATCTCCCTTTACACAAATCACTGTTTTGGAAAGGGCAGATAATCTGCGAAACGATCTCCCATTACCAGATAGAGAACACTTACTGAATAATGTTTGCCTGATTGTTTGTTTGTTTTGTGTTTAGATTAACGGCATAACAGCACAATGACGGTAAGATGTGTTTACACGTCAAGAGGAAGAGGGGGAAAAGAGCCGGACAGAAGACAGGAGCAAGGAGAGAGAGAAAGAGAGAGAGAGAGAGAGAAAGGGGAGATATTACCCCATGGAATGTCGAGGATGGCACTCCATGGGAGAGATTCCCACCAATGGCGGGCTTTCACCGCCTGCAGGTGAGAGCAAAAGGACCTACCGGTGCCTATGTACCCCGTTGCCCCAGCGGGGGCACTGAATAGTGCACAATTATCTATCACAAACAAACAACAAAAACAACAACGACGACAACAGCAAAGCCTTACGAGATAAATGTATAAAAGAAAGAAAAAAATTACGCACTCAGTGAATTAGCAATCACATGAAGCGTAAGGTTCTTTTTCACGAAGTTCATGGCCTGGGGCCAATGTTCTTGATCGCCTCAAAATCCAACAAACAAGCAAACAAATCTAGACACTGTTATGTTTCCAGAAAGATGATATACATGTAGATTACACTAGCAGATGTGCAAATAACATCGCCGTCTCTTAGACATAGCCGTTCCCTTCTTCAATACACGAACTACTCTGCAGGAGTATATTTCACTGTAATTACACACATCAGCTATCTACCAAGACTTAATCACTTGAATGATATTGAAATTCAACCCATTTTCAAAAGAAATTTCAAATTCTGAGTTTCACCTACATTCAGATTAGTAACCCTCCAACAACTCTGCAGGAAGCAAAGCGAAGAAATTCGACATCTCACTATTAAAATATTCCTCTCTGATCAATACTACGCTCTTTGATGTCTTAATAGCTTTTCATTAAAGCTTTACTGTCTTTTAAGACGATTTAATGTAATATCTTTCCAGAAGCTTTAGTCCAAGAAAAATTTCAGTGGGAGAACATCGTTTCCAGGTAAAGAACAATAGCCTGAACGTTGTTATTTGTGCAATGAAATACAACTGTACAAGTAACGGCTTTTGTCTGCAACCGTTGCCTAAAAACATTCACTCCTCTGTCTATAATTACAACATCAAACTCAAACGCTCCTTTTCTTCAAATGTATATTTCATTAAGGCATATAATTATTTGTGTAAAAAAGTGTGTCTCATTTAAACTCATATTCGCCCTCTTACACGTCTTCACATGTAACACAGCACTTTGGGGCACAGGAAAGGTCATAATGACATATTATTTCCCGTTCACTAAGTATTCACGCCATCTGAGCTGAATGTCAATGTAGACAGATGATATTTAATTTTACATCTTTCTAAATGGTTCACATTCGAATATCTATCACCGCCCTGTCCTCCGGCCAGTACAAATATAATTAATTCTCTTGGTTGTACTTGGGTCTGTTTTGGGAATATTTCTGTTCCCATCCACACTTTGGTAACAGAGAAATTCTGTCCCCCCCCCCCTCCCTCCCCCCACACAGACACGTCAAACGCTCCTCCCTCCCGCCTCAACCTTGTCACACAGACCGTAACCCTTTGTGAGACTTACTAACTATTCATCTCTGGCACGGGTTGTGTTGGGACTTTAGCGGCTATATTGTGCCTACGCGGTAAGATGTGTTTAGAATAGATGATTAAAAAAAAAAGACTGACTAAATTAAAGTATAATGAAGTATAATACCGTACTGGGGATGTGTTTTGTGAATGATAAAAGGAATATCAAAACGCATATGTAACTTTGGACAGTCAAAGATTGTACAAAAGGCGGGCATGACACGTAGGTAAATATTCGGCTTTTTTGTGTGGTCACATGCATGCTTATAAGTTATATGTTTTGGTGATGCAAAAGTAAAGCAAAAGTACCATCCTTTGACCCACAAGAGGGGAAATTGGCTTGGCCATTTTAGACCCCGTCGCCGCAGTGCAGCGCCACTGTACTCCCCCGATATACATCAGATACCCGTTTTACAGCTGATATCCCACCTACTTAATAAGAAGTTTCCACACTGCTGTAAGACCATATTATTGCAGCATTGCATTCTATACACACTCCTGTTTTGCTGAACAAGAGAATGCAAAATCAAAAAGCGCTTTCCCTAAAACGGCATTTCGAGTTCAGTCCGCCCGTAACGCTAGCACGTGAAATTCCGTGACCAAATCTCATTTTCTCTTTATTGGTGATCCTATCGGCCCCCTACTCCTGTCAATAAAACAAAATGATCCAATCTTTGTCCCTTGAAAATTATTCTAGCTTTATCTGATAATCTGCTGAAGTGATGCAGAATGCAGATAGTTCCGTGATCCACAAGATGCTAAATAAGGGTAAGAGAAAAAAAAGGGGGGGGGGGGCATTGTCTCACTGTTAACGCTCGAGTCAGGTCGAGATTTTACCCATCCTTTAATATTCCTTCCAGCTTCAACCTATATCTTTTGCTATGTTCTTTGAAAGAAAACAAACATAACAATTTACGGGCGTAGTCGTTTTCGTTTCCAGATAAAGAATAACAGCCTGAACGTCGGTGTTCGTGCAATGAAATACAACTGTACAAGTAACGGCTTTTGTCTGAAATTATCGCCTATAAAATATAATTACAACATCAAATAAACGTCCATTTCTTCAAATTTATATTTTGTGATTAAAGAACAATGCGTTTTATAAAAGCGCGTTAGTGGTCTTGTTCACACATATCAGCGCTTGCAGTTAGTGGGTAGAAAGAAGGAAACGTGGACACATCAAGAAAAGACACAGAACACAGAGAAAACAAATCAAGCCTCATAAAATGGGTTGGAAAGAGATGAGGGTGAGGGTGGGGACATGTTCAAATCATGATGAGAACCGTGACATGTGTAAGTATAAGATATATTACCGCTAAGATATATTACCTTTGCAAGCAAGTCGGAACGGGGAAAGGAGGGGCGGATGAAGAAAAACAGTTCTCTCGTGAAAGTATCACTAGGTGGAATCGTATCGGAGGAATGAAGTGGAGGGGGGGGGGGGGGGATCGAATATATACCAAGTGTCAACAATTTATCTTTGTCGGCGTCCAAAAAAAAAAAAAGTAACAAACAAACAAATAAACAAAACAACAAAATCTAACAAAATCTTTTCAAAAACAAACAATAAACCCACCAAACTATCGACTGAGTTTGCAAAATGAATACACGTGTTTTGATGGGTAACAGGTGTTGTGGATAGTGAATTTTGCTTTGATGACACGCTCAATAAGAATGTGAGGGTTCAGCTGTAAACAAAACAGACACGGCCAGTCACCTAAATAGAAAGTTCCTTAAAAATCCTAGTTTATATCCGTAGTTACTGCCACTTCGCAATCTGCGTTTTTTTTTTTTTTTTAAATAACATCCTCTACGAGGCTGCCCCTTTTTGCCCCTTTATTTTTAACAGGTACAGGTTATAACGCAAACCAAACACATACATGGATTTCAGCAAAGATTAGAATGAATAACCCGTGACGGCCAAGAAGAACTTCATGAAGGCGGAACCAAAAGCTTCTCTGTGTCGCATTCACATTTAAGTTGAAAAAAAAAAAATCGTAGTTAACCGTTAAGATAAAACATTTGTAATATGACACGATGAAAGAAGATGCTCGTCAAACTGGGCCGACCAAAGAAATCACGTGTTTTTCGACAGGGAATGCCTTTTTTTTTTTTTCACCAAATCCTTCTATATCAATCTTAAAATGCATTTCAGAGTTCAGTTTACTGAAATAGGTCGAGTAAAAGACGAAAAGTGTAAAAAGTCCTGAATGGCTTAACAAGGATTAATAAGGCTTTACAAAGGTGATCGGCCCGTTTCTCAATAAATTCAGCCGCAGGAATAGGTCACCCCCTTCGTCTTAACTTGATAATATCTCGAATTTTACTTGAGGTAAAACAATCATTTTTTCACGTACTGGAAGGGAAATGAATAATCTTTACAGTGATACAAATAACTCCATATGGTCAAAATCTGACAAGAACCTGATTTTATCGTGTCGCATCTCATATAGTTTTAAAATTTTCACTCAAAATCAGAAAAAAAAAAAAAAGATTTATTTATCGCGTATCTGACAGACGAGTTTTGATTTTTCACTGCTCTTAAGCCAATGACGATCTAAAGAGCTTGAGCCAGGATAGCGTAACGTGACAACAAATAAATATATTTTTTAAAAAATTCAAAAAATAAAGAAAGATACAGAGAAAGAAAGAGAAGAGAAATATAGACAGAAAGAAAACAGAACTGAAAGACAGAAAGAGAAAAAGAACGAAAGAAGAAAGAGGGAAAAGGGAAGAAAAAAAGAGAGAAAAGAGAAAGAAAGTAATCTATTTACTTAAAAGGAATCTATTTACCTAAACGATTTCAAAGTAAAATCTCTACTTTCTCGCATCAGTGAATTATGTATATCACAGTTTAAAAACAACAACAACAACATAACAAAAACTATCGAACAAAAATCTGCAACTACAAAAGCTGACTTTCAGCCGTAAGAAAAATTCGCTCGAACCTCCTTGTACTTGCAAATGAGTTGAAACTTTGACGGGCGGGTTATTCTGATCTTGACTGGTTGTTGTTACTTGTCCCATTAATTTGCCCAGTTACTTTCCTTTGCCACGCACAAGAGGCGAGGAGCAAGCTTAGCAGAACACGGAATCACAGTCGGAGAGGACGAAATGTTTAGCTATGACTGATTATATCTTTCATGGTTGATTATGGCCGACAACGTAACCGATCATAGGTCATCATAATCGATTAATCGAGTATTACTCCGTGACCGATATAACCGGTTATCGTGACCGATCACGCACAGGCCTAAATCACATTTGCGCCCTTTGCTTGGAGCATAATTGTCATGACAAATTCCAGAAAATCTATGATAAAAAGAAAATATTTCCTTCCTGCTGCTGTAACTTTATCAACATTTTTCAAGGTCAGTCGTTCGAATGTCATGAGGTAACTTGATTTTTTTCCCTTCTTTACACGGCTTGCTCAACACCGCTCGTGTCTGGCGAAGGGAAGTAATAAGACTGGTCAAAACGATCTTTCGTACAGGACATCATATATTTACTTTTATTGACGCAACTAGAATTTTGTGGGTATGTATGTAGGTGTGTGTCTCTCTCGGGGGGGGGGGGGGGTGATTCTCGATTACAGTGTGAAAGTATTGTGGATCGAATTCTTCCGGGGGCAAGAAAAGATCTACAATATTCTCCATGTTCCTGGCTGTTTAATGATCGAATAAGGAACAGGCGGAGACTCGCTGTCCTGGCAAAAGTTCCAAGTTCGAAATTTCTACCCTCAGAAAATTGGGCGTGCAATTTAAAGCCGAGATAATCATACTGTCTTACTGACTGAAAGCTAGAGCTACATGTATACATAAAAGTAAATTAATAATAACAATAAAACAATCTTAAAATAAACAGCAACAAGAGACAAACGGATAAGTTTGATACATATGCAATTTCTTTGAGAAATATCCTGGTAACTATGCCCTCCATATCGAGAAGGTGCATGCTCTGGTGGACAGTGATGATAAGAGACGAGAGGTAGCATCTTGGTCTACTATTGTTTATTCATTTGAAGACTCCAGTGGAAAAACAAGAAAGGTCACATTCTTGTGCAAAATGGGTTATTGCCCTAACATTGTAAAGCACACCGCTAAGATTTGTTGACCAGAACAATAATTCGAAAAAAAGGGTAAGTTCCGCTAAGAAGTGAGTTTTCAAAAGGATATACAGTGAAACACTATAGACTTATAAACTTTAATTTGTTTTTCTCCCTTCGTAAAAAAATGTGACTCATCTGTTGTTGTTTTTTTTCCACGCGGGTCTTCATTTACTGTCGCATAGTAATTACAGTAATTTATTCCCCGCCTACTTGACCAACATGCTCTACGGTACACCAAATCAATCAATGTTCACATAATTCGTCATCACCAAATCCACCTAATCCTATACAAGCTGCATGCTGAATTTTGAATGATGTAGACGACTACTGTATCGAGAAAGCTGAAGAAGTTCATTATTTTCTACCACCAGCAGTAATCATTCAGAGGTGTCGATCTGTCTACATGAAAAAGTAGGAAAAGTTCCTGGCATATTCTTTAGCAACATGTAAAAGTGAAGTACGTTAATGGAAAATAATACCAAGATTTGGGGCCAACAGAGAAATTACTGACAGACAAAAAGTAGGAAATCCTACTAAAGTAGGAAATTTGACATCCCTGATCATTATATGTTTCAGATCACGCAGTTTTTGTTGTTGTTATTGTTGATTCAAGACTGTCATATTCTGCTGCTGTTGTGTCGCACTTCAATATACTTTTGTGACGATTGTTTGTGCTATAGTAATGTGAGTGCGTGTATGACTGCGTGTGTGCATAAATTCAATGTGTGTGCGTACGTGTATCTGTGTGTGGGCGATTATGTCCGAATGTATGTGCGCATGAGTGTGTCTGTATGTGTGTGCTAAAATGGAGATTATGTGTGTTAAAACTGGCGATGTTACTCCAACAAGTATGATCGGAATTTCCTCCCGAAACGTAGCTACAGTTAGCTATATTACATGTCACTATTGCTCAACAGTACATTTCACTTAATAGTAAGATCTTCGTTTCTCCTAATCCACTGTGCTGTGTCTAATACCACTAACAGTAAATCTCGATTTCCAGTAATGCTGAAGGCAGGCCCAATGGTAGCTCACTGCACCGACTGTTTACTACCTCAGCGCTGGCGACAGCTCGATGGAGCAACAAACAAACATACCTGGTTTAGTGTAGAGCCAGATCTTATCCTAAGCCATGCGACAGCACTGTAATTATATTAACCCAGACGACAGTTCAAGAAATGTGGGTTGCAACAACCGCAGGTAGATCCAAAGTGAACAGGTAAACGGCATCAGATTTATAGTTGACAGCGCGTACGTTACAATGGGCTCTACCGCTATGCAATGCTTTGCTATGCTATGCTAAGCTATGTATTAACGAGGCGAGGTGAGAGAGCTGCTTTTCCCCCTGGTCGTGTGTGTAACTTACGCGGGGCAATGCGTTCGCGGCGACTGCTAAATAAAAAAAAAGCCTGAATCAACTTTTCCGTACTAGATGAACGTTCAATGTTTGGGTGGTCGATGTGCAGGGCCGTAACCATGCCCTTCTCTCTCCCCAGCCCTCTTTCCCTCCTCCTCCTCTTCCTCTCTTTTTCTCAGAAGTGCTGGAGCAACAGCTTTCTGGATCTCGAGATAACCACCCCACTGGAGGCTGAAAAGCGTAAAGGAAACTGTAAACCGTACTATGTAAACCGTAATGTGATATGTAAGAACTAATGGGAGATTGTTGTTTTTCTCCCTTCGTAAAAAAATGTGACTCCTATTACTTCCCTTTACTAGACAAAAGAGGGATTGAACAAGCAGTGTAAAAAGGGAAAAAAATCCCTTTTGTGCCCTTTGCTAGAAACATAAAGAGAATGGTTACTTGTTATTGTTTTAATTTTATCAAATCAAACTTTTGATTAGATCTATCAGTCTTTCGAATGACAAGCAGTAAAAGGATTTTTTCCTCTTTACACTACTTGCTCAACACATCTTTCGTCTGGCAAAGGGAAGTAAAAGTCTGGTCAAAATGATCTCCCTTTACACAAATCCCTCTTTTGGAGAGGGGAGATAGTCTGTGAAACCATCTCCCATTGGTAAATTTGGCGATGTCTATCAGCATGATGACATTGCGTTCAGAGTGTATTGCATCGCTCTGTATCATTCCTATCTTCCAATGCTATGAGACATTGGCCAGCTTAACTTAGAAGACAACTTGCTGGTTGAGAGAACTGTTATTGTATTTTATTGAACTTTATAGAATTGAAAGCATGCATGATGAATATCAAAGACTATAATGACAACACTTTAAAAAAGAAGTAGGTCTTGTGACTTTTGCAAGAGAAATTCTTTTCTTTTTTTTCATTACAGTTCACCTACAATCAAACTATTCAACAATGCTCCAGCAGTCAATTTCTTGGACGGAGATGCCATGTGCTAAGCTTCTCTACTGATGGCAGAACTGTGTGTTGTGTGTGAGCGAAATATCACATAAGTGATGCCCAGGATTACATTTGTCGGTGTTAGCTGAATCGCTGGGGCACACTGAGCTTGTATGGCTTAAGCCATTGGTAAAACAATGACAAGATAGAGGAACAATGGGCTAAATAAAAAAGAAGAAAAAAATGAAAAGCACAATTAACATGATGAGATAGTGGCAAAGCACGAAATAGGACAATTATACATATTAAGGATGATAGCTGGAACAAGATGTAAAGAGATGACAAAACAGTGTGAAAGAATTCCATAACAAAGATGCGACATTAATAAACATAATAATGAACAGGTGTAACGTGAAAGGCTAAACAATAATTTTGAAGAAAAAAGAGGTGGAACAGTAATCAAAATATGAAACAATAATTCAATCGAAGAGCATGAAATAAACACCGTAACAAGAGGTGGTGAGTTTTCCTCCTTGATTACACACATTACGAATAACACTTCTAATTTGTTGATGTTTCCTTTTTCTTTTCTTTTCTTTTTTTTTTATACTTGTTCACAGGGGGCTCAAATTTATTTCATTTATATCTTGTACCATGTAAGTTCAACATGTATACACAGTCATTTTCTTTTACTGAGTAGGGAACATACAATTTTAAAAAAAAACATGTAATTCGTGACATTATGCAATCAACTGACAAAAACTCAGTGTCACAGTCTCATATAGCCATATCAAACTTTAATTTGCGAGACCAGCAAATATATAGTCAAAATAACACGTACTCCTCTTTCTCCCACCCCCCCTCTCTCTCTCTCTCTCTCTCGCACTTTATTTCTTTCTTTCGCTTTCTACCCCCGTCCTTTTTTTTTTTTTAGTTCCCACCATTATCACTCTTTCTTTCTTTCTTTCTTTCTTTCTCCGTGACCCTGTCTCAATCAGCCTCTGTTCATCATTCATTCTTCCTCACCTCCTTCTTTATCTCTCTCAATCACTCATACTCACTGTTCTTCTTATTCTTTCTTCTTTGTCTATCCACTCCAGTATTTCATCACCCCCCCCCCCTCCCCCATCCCCCCACCCCCAAAATCTCTCTGTGTTTTTAATCTTTCAAAGCTCCATTTCTGTGTCCAAGTTCAAACTTTATGTTTTGTACATCACATTTCGCCAAGACTGCAGTTCAATGTTGGATAATAATCATTTGTTGACTTGTCTGGAACAGACCTTGTTTGTTTGTTCGTTTGTTTGTTTGTGTTGAGGTTTACTGACACATCAGCATGATTACGGCTATACTGTGTCAAACACGGTGAGATACGCTTACACGTCAAGAACAAGAGAGGAAAGAGAGCGGGACAGAAGACAGAAGCGAGGAAAGAGAGAAGAGATGGCTTCCCTGGAATGTCGAGGATGGCACACCATGGGAGACTACCTGCCGATGGCGGGCTTGCACAACCTGCAGGTGGTAGCAGAGAACCCACTTATAAATCCCGGGCTCCCGTGGGGGTGATCAGACATTGATAATCATGGTTCTCCACTCAGACCTGTTATCAACCAACCTCAAGAAGGAGTTGTTGTCATGACGTTTGTTTGTTGTCCATGAATTTGTCTACTCCTGCTTTTTCTACCTCCTGTCTTCCCTGTGATAGTTAGATATTCTGGGCTCCTGTGGCGACAGATGTTTCCTAGAAATTTCAGTTGCCTCTCTCTTATCATTTCGATTTGGGATAATAATAACAAATGTTAATATAACAAAAGAGAGCTTTATATAGCGCTTATTCCGGCGCACTTAAGGCCCTAAGAAGTTTAAAATTTCGACAAGAACCAACAGAGGCACCCACACGACTATTCGGCTTCCTATTAAGGGTATCCATCTAATAACAATATTCTATGTCTATAGCTGTATAGTTACGAAACCTGGGTAAACTTTCTTTCCCAAGGACGAAATCGTGGGACCCGTCAGGATTCGAATCTAGGACATTTATTCCGAGTCTGGCGACTCAACTACTGAACTTTCTTAAACGATCATTGTTAATAAGACCTAATTCATCAAACCTTTTTCTTGTGCTGAAATTGAAAGTGTATGAATGAGCGATTAAACCTTGTGTGGTGAGCACGTTTGGAATCGTGAAAAGAATAAAGCCGTGTTTTAGTAAATAAACATCTATTGTTCCTCTATTTCCTTCCCCGTCTGGATTTGTTCAGCAGGTTCGTTTTCTTTTTTCTTTCTTTCTTTCTTCTTCCCTTCTTTCTCTTTCTCTCTCTATCTATCTCTCTATCTATCTCTCTATCTATCTATCTATCTATCTATCTATCTATCTATCTATCTATCTAT
>JBCAUA010069827.1:0-11056 GCA_038406235.1 Peronia verruculata
ATAGATAGATAGATAGATAGATAGATAGATAGATAGATAGATAGATAGATAGATAGATAGATAGATAGATAGTCAAATCTTTATGAGGGATTGTTTACGCAGTCCTCCCCAAAAGGGTGAGACTGCATGAGATGGTTTGGTGTGTTTACGTCTCTCAACCACCTGGAGGTGGTAATCTCAAAATGGATGACGGTTCATTGCTTAGAAGTCACCACACCCCACAGGCTGACCTGACACTGTGTCAGAGACGTCTATAGTTATTTTGGTCATGCTATCAGCGCATTGCTTTGACACATATCTGACCTCTTCTGACAAAACGACGCAGTGGCAAAAAATCAAATTTTATAAAGTGAGCCAGAAAACCTTTCCATTCTATGACTTACTAAATAATTAGTCGTATGAAAAAAAAAAGTTTATAAAATCTTTATTATTATTATATTTTTTTTAAAACGATACAGACATGGTACGATAAATAAAAGATGCGTCCTGACATCAGGAATTCGACTCTGACAAGAATGTAACTTGACTCAGCTATACATATGCGACTATTCGTCAGAAGAGGACAGATATATAGTGTGGGCAGCTTAACCTTGCCACACTATAGTTGCGCTCCGCCTTTATTAATTCTTTTCCCATGGTTGTTTTTAAAGGCTTTTTAGTGTGGCTCAGGGCGACTTGTAAAGCCATTACTGTAGGGCAATGGTTCTCAGACTTTTCAGACTGCCCCCCCAACCCCAACTTGGCCCCAGACGACTTTCGCACCGCTTCCAAATCAAGTGAGCTCATTTAAGATTTTCTTATGTATTCGCACGACCCCCCCCCTCCCACGTAGTGAATGTTATCATTTTATCTTAATAGAGATGATCAAAACTTTATTCTGAATAGATTTTTTTTTTTTTTCAAAATAGCTGGGAGTATATGTAGTTAATGTCTGATCCTATGTGATACCGAGAACAACAGTATGCGGAAAGCAAACAGACAATGCTCCACATAATCACTAATTCTAACAACAGTGTCTCTGGCCATTCTAAAGCCATCTACTCCCCCCCCCCCCTCCTTTTTTTTAAAACTTTGAGATTCCCTTTGGAAGCTCTATTTTCCCCTCCCCCAACAAGGGACGGGACCGCCCGCATTGAAATCCAGTGACGAGCTGTTATATTCATCGATCTTGGTACAGTTTATTGGGTGATTTGTCGCTGTTAGCTTTGAAGGGTATTCTGTGTTGGCCAATTTTAATGTTTATCGGGCGTCTCGCCATGTTTTTTAACAATCTTTAGAACAGTTGTAAAAGTAAAAGACAAGCTGTGTTCAGGTGCGCTTGATATTCAGCTAATACAACTAATGGTGTGTGGTGGTAGGTCTCATGGAGGGCGGTAACAGTATAAAGAGCCGTGTTCCAAAAAAGGATCACATATTAAAAGGGTCACCGTACAAAACAAAAATTTCGAAATTGTGCCCGAAGAGCACCTACTGTTCACCCAATTAAAAAAAAAAAAATCTTTTCGCCAAATTGGACAAGTACTTTTAACCGAGATTGTTATCTTGAGATTGAAAGGCTACACAAAAATAATAAAAAGAATACTAATAATAAAATTCACAATAACTACAATATATATATAAGCAATATAAGAATAGCAAAAATAATAAGAACCATAAGAGATAATAGTTGTAATAGCAAGAATAATGATAGAGACTGCATGAACACGGTCAGAGCATGAATTTCACAATAAGCCAGGAACACAACGGAATTTTGTTCTTACCCTCTAATTTAAAAACACATTTTATGCACTTGAAATTTTGTCAAAGAAATTACTTCCAGTTCTGTTCAAGCTCTGTCAATTGAGAGATTATTCTGCATAAACAATAGAAACATATTTTCACGCCCATTGCGTGTAAAGTTTAGGATAGTAAATGCAATGAACATCATTCAGGCGCTTTTAGATTTCTTCGGTAAATCTGAGTTTCTTCATTATAATACTCAGATGCATGTGCCTATTCACTAATTATAACCACAAGTGTCACTTAATATGTGTGACATTACTAACTTGCAAATCACGTTATCTGCTTCTGCCTCTAATCATTGTCAACTGTTTATTATATCTCACTATCAAGTACTACTAAATGGCACTCGAGATAACGCCTCCAGATGGTTGAAAGACGTAATAAACCGAAAGAAATTGCGAATCATGAAAACTGTTCCTTCAGTGCGGTATCTGTTAATGTCTGAGGTATTGACTCTTTCTTCGTTTGAAGCCAACAAGTTGATGACTGTAAAAAAAAAAAAAAATGATTAACCGTGAGAAGATTTACTTGAGCTGGGTACCAGATTTATCACGCATGAAACTTTGAATCTTTAATCGTTCAAGAGAGCAACTAAACTGACAGGAATCGGATACATTGCGGACAATGCATTATCTATCCGGTATATTCAGTGAGTGGCTGAATCATCCCATGCATTATCCATTGTAAAATATAAAGAAAAATTGTGAAACAAATGCAAAATTCACTCTTTTATGTCACGAGACTTATTTTTAAGAACGCAATTTAAAGAACCTTCCTCATCAGCAAGTCTGGCATGGTCAGTGGGCATTAGTTATAGCTGTCATAACTCTTTGAGTGGTCGTCTCAATGTACTTATTTCCGATTCAAATTATTTTGCTGTACCGAATTTGTTAATATGACCGGCTCATTCTTCTTTAAAATGTTTTTTTTTCCCCAGTGAATTTATATGGGAGTAATGTTACTTTCAGAAAATAGCCGTAAGAAAATGGTACTGTATTGTAGGTGTCTTCTTATCAAAAGTACAACAACAACAACAACAACAACAACAACAACAACAACAACAACAACAACAACAACAACAACAACAACAACAACAACATATTAAATATGTCTAGAATATCAAGAAATAGAATGGAAACTCTACTACGACGATTACAAGTTGAAAGGATCAATGCAATAAATAATGAGTATCGAAGAGCATGAGTTACGAAGGTAGGCAAGTTATTCTTTCTTTCTTTCTTTCTTTCTTTCTTTTTCTCTTCTTTTCTTTCTCTCTGTCTTTTTGTCTGTCTTTCCTCATTTTGTCTTTCCATAGTTCAAGAAAATAAACAGGATTAAAAAAAAAAAAAGGCAGTAGAAAAAAAAAAAACGAAAAAAGAAAAAAGATAATAATTGAGACCCAATTAACGAGGATAGAAACCATTATCCAGAGAGAGAGAGAGAGAGAGACAGAGAGAGAGAGACAGGAGAGACAGAGAGAAAGAGACAGAGAGCGAGGAGAAGAGAGAGAGGGAAGTAGAAAAAGAGGAAGGCGAAGGGACTGAGAGAGAACGAGAGAGAGAGAGAGAGAGAGAGAGAAAGAGAGAGAGAGAGGCGACACACAGACAGACGAAGAGGCAGAAATAGCAAACAACAGATCTGCTACAGTGCTAGGCAAGATCAGATACCGAATTCATAACTTAAGCATTACATAATAATGAAATATGGCATCAACAACTTCAGTTTGTAATTTTGAACGTCATCTTTATTATCTAAGAAGCGCTTTGGAAAACAGAACAGAAAAAGACTTTGCTAAATGAAAACAATCATAGAAAAACAGAAAAACTAACAAAGAAACTGCATGGAAAAAAAGATGAGTAAATCACAAACTGATTTATGTAAACAAATGTAACTATGTATCCTTTCCAGTGAAAAATACGAAAATATAACATCTCAGATTTCGATTTTTGCAGAATGTAATTTAAAATTCTAGGGGCAGTTTTACTTTTCATTGATTTATGTTGCTCTTAAACCGTTAGAAAAGAAAAGGAAACAAATTCATATCTAATACTTTCAAATGGAGCGTTATGGAGTATTATGTCATAAACGGTGATAGATCTACTCCAAAAAACAGCTTATAAACATTCAATGCTCAAGTTTTGAACAGGAAATCCTATCTAGATCTAATTGAAATCAAAGACTTTCTCTAAAAAATGAAATAATTATTCATCACGACTTTTTTTTAACCAGGACTTTTTGTTTTGTATATATATATATATATATAAACTAATCGAAAAGAATCTAGAAGTTAAAGCATGCACAGAGGCTCTAATCTATACTTTTATCATCCCGGAAATGCTTAGAACCATGGACAGTGCCCACACCCATCAGGCATCCTGTGATGATGGAAGCAGGACCAAAGCCTGCCGCACCTGCAGACTGAACGCAGAGTCGACACCCATGCCCTTCCCTACAATGCAGGGTTACCAGCCTGGCACTTTCGATGCCAGAATCCTCAAATCTGGTACTAGAGAGAACCGCCTGGCACTCAAATTTTTATTCTGGCACTCTGGCACTTTTCTGGCACTTTGGGACAATTTTTAGGTACTGGATCGGAATACTGATCTAGCTTTTTCCGATACTTTTCTGGCACTTTTCTTGTAAGTATTTAGTTTCTGAATGTTTGTTACACGTGAAAAAAATAATTTAGCTTACAAAATGTTAAAAACCGGCCAGTGGGCAAGACAATGATTGACAAGCACAATGCGGCAAATCTTTACAGTGCTTTAGCTTCAACTTTAAGTTCAAGCGAGCCATTGGAACATGTAACCTAGGTGGCTGCTTCATTTCCTGTAAATTACAATATTGTCAGTTGTATTACGGTAGTGCCAAGAAGAGCACTGGCCAGAAAATCATTTTTTGTATTCTCAAATTAGTTACAGCTAAACAAAAGCGTTGTTTAGGCTTGCATGAGTTTTATTTGATGTCATCATTGTCCATGTATAATACTTACTACCTAGGCGATTCTGAGAAGGGATAACTTGAAAAAGAAGATCTAACAAACAAATCATAAAATGCAGGTAAGCTCAAACATTTTTTTCCCTTTATACTGTTTTTTTTTTTTTTTCCTTTATACTGTTGGCTATTAATTATGAGAAGTTAGAAAACATGATAACGTATATGCGGGCTACAACGTTTTATGGTAACTTTAAGTAGACCTAAAAATCTGGCACTTTTCTGGCACTTTGAAAACGAGAATCTGGCACCGAAGAGAAAAGTCGAATTGGCAACCCTGCTACAGTGGCTGCCGTAGACATCATGCCGGCGGCGAGCGATTCAAAGGATATCCCGCCTGGAGGGTAAAAAGAACACACAAACTTCCAAATTAGTCTGTCTATCTATCTATCCCCTTATCTATTTCTTCATCTGTCTCTGAGTACGTCCATCAATATAGCCATTTATTTTTCTCTCCGTCCATCTATCTGTTTGTTAAAGAGTCTGGCAATGTATCAACCTGTTCATTTCGAAATAAATGGATTGGTTTATATTTTATTCATATCAAGACAATTCGCCTTTGACTGTTAAAATAATCTGACTTTGGAGTCATTCGCCGCGGTATATGCCCATAAGCATCGCATTACATGTAAAGGCCTTTTGATGTTCACCACAGTGAAGGACACTACAGGAGTAAAATAGGACATGTACGTTTAATACGTTCTACTGCGTCATCACATGTACATTACAAGAATTCCTCATCTGCCTACATAGACAGAACAAGCCATAGAAATGGTAACAGTAGGTTATGTGTGCATTACAGTAGTAGGTTACTGCCTACATTAACCCTGCAGTTAGTATCAATGGATCGATCTAGACAAAGACATGCTCATTTTACTTTGCTTTAGAATAAGAATTTTTATCCAAACAATAACAATATAGTGGAAACAGTACAAGTCTTATTTTGCCTTCAGGCAAAAGTATCAATTCAGGAAAATGAATGAATTGATGATATAATGGTAAATAGGTGTATTTCCTTTTGTTGAATTAAGACTTAGTTCGTATGGTGATTTCTGCTGACATCTTTGTCGTTAAAGATGTGGTTCTTACCAGCTGTAATGTCTAGAGCGCCCAATGTAGAGGGACCTACATACAAAGCAAGATGGCTGACTGTCCCACCGTCGAACTCTTCCGTCAAAGCACTGGTGCCAGGAGACATAGCCAGTAGCACCAACAGGAACAGAGCTTCTGCCTGCTTAGCCATTTGCCTTGAGGAAAGGGAAAGTAAGGGCTGCAATGAAACATGAATATTATTATCAAATGTATGTAGATATATAATAATATATTATAGTCGACAATCGGCAACGATAACATTCAACTTGACTTCGGTCAATGGTGTACCCTCATGTGGCACCTCAACTTCAAATCTGATAGACACAGAAAGATTCTTAAAGAACATTTTCTGACCCTCATTGTTGCACGCTTTTCCACCTGATAACTTTCATAATGATAATGCAGGGAAGAAATGTTTATTAAAGCAAATAGCTCAGTATGAACACGAACTGACAAAGTAGGTTATAAATTCTTAATGAAGCACAACCGAATAGTTTGCATGTCCTTAACAACTGCTCTCTAAGGACGTCTAGAACAGCAGATAAATAACAGACATAAACAGCAGCGGTCTGAGATAACAAATTGAAGTGGAAACAACATACGATGAAACGGGATAGATTATATGTGTCATAGACATGAAATTTCGTCAACAATTTATAGAATAACAGAATAATTATTTTGTAAAAGTAAGACAAATGCTCAGAACGACCAGTCAACTATACATACGATACAAAGAATACAAATTACGACTAACAAGTGGCAATTTCAGCGTTCACAGCTGCACCAACTTCATCACACACGTAAAAAAAGAGAGAAGAAAATCGATGAGATAGTAATTCATCAATTAGATTTCCTCCGAAATTTCAAAGGATAAAGATATGAAGTACGCAGACTGAGCTTTGAAAATGGTTAGAATGGAGGGTTTATTTCAGTAAATACCACAGTTGCATTTGCAAGCACCATTTTAGGATCAAAACTTCTCCCATATCTCTACAACACAACGACAAGACCTCCGTGGGTTCTTCTCCCATTTTTGTTTTTTGTTTTTTTATTATTAATATTTATTTATTAGTTCCTACCACTGAAAATGATTGAGAGACAGACCAAGACAAAGTGGTGCATGCTATGTTGTATGAATTTCACACCTATGGCAATAGCAAGAATGAACGCATTCATTGGAGAAGGAATCCGAATGAAAAATAAAAATATGAAACCAAGTTATGCAGATAGGTTTTCTTTGGGGAAAAAATAATTCCTCAAAGGTCTGGTGATGAAGGATGCAAAATTCCTAAAAATCTGGACATGTTGTATTCATACAGTCTAAATAAAGGAGTTCAAAACTTCGATAAAACCGATAAAATCTGCAATTTCGGTCACTATTTGAGGTGCTTCTTTCACGATTTTGTTTCTACTACAATCTGTCACAATCTCTCAGGATTGATGGAGGGGTAATCCTCCCACAAAGAATCGTTCATGCATAACATATCAAAGATAAGCTTGTGACATGAGCTACAAAATCTTCCCTTATATGTGAATCTGAAATTGGGCATACCACGCATGCTGAAATTTTCAGTGGCAAAAATGATGTGCAAGAAGGGTTAAAAACTTAATAATGAAACACTTATAAATATAATACTTTTCTTGTGTCTTTTTCTTATAGTTCACATTTTAACAATGTGTGAAACAAGTGTAGATGTATTCTGAAATAATACTATCTTTTCTCAGCTCTGTTAAACTGCAGAGCGAGGTGTTTAGAAAACAGTCTAGGTTTAATTTAGGAATGAACTGGAAGGATCAAGTGAATTAATTTCAACTGCAATCGATAAAAATGGCGTGGCACAAAAATGAATTACAGTAAACTTAGATTTCAGTTTCAGTTCAGATGTGCATGCTTTATTATTATCATCTAACCTCACTCACCTTTTCTTTTTTTTTTTAATGCTCAATGGAGAATTTGAAGTATAAAGAACACAACGCTATGATCGAAGCTATATCGCGAACAAGTTGACATGTCGCAATAATTTAAATTATGACCAAGCATAGAAATCCCTAACCAGCTTAGCTTTTGAAATGAATTCTTAATCAACTCATCCTGTTTTTTGTCAAGTGCAGTTTCATTAGATCTAAGCTTACGTGCAAAATAAGAAGTTCTCGAGAAGAATAAAGCGGCGCACTAATCTGTTAAAGAAAACCCACTGAGCATTTTGGTTTCCAGGAAGATTCTGACAAAAACATGACGTGACATTTCATCACTGACTATTTTAAGCACTTTCATTTTTATCTAATCCGTAAGAGCTGCAACAGGGCGTGCAAAAAGATTTGAGAGAGGCCACCTCCAGAACCGAAACCGATTAAAAAAATAAAAAATTCTAAGTTCTTTCATACTGCAAAAGACGAGAATGATGGTATCTGCCCTCTTCTGACAAAAACACGCAATGGCAGAAAATCAATCTTTACAGGTCAGCAAAAAAAAAAAAAAAACGTTTACTCTAAAATAACTATTCGCATATGAAAAAAATCAAAAAAGCTTAAATAATCTTTATTTTTTTGTTTAAGATACAGACTGGGACGATGAACAAAAGATGTGTCCGGACATCAGGAATTCGAATCTGACGAAAATCAAATTTGATCTAGCTACGCATTTTGAGACTATTCGTCAGAAGAGGACAGACATATAACGTGGAAGAGTGACCTTGCCACAATTTAGTTGCGCTCCGCCTCGATTCTGTTCTCTACGTTGTTTTCAAAGGCTTTTTTGGTGTGACTCAGGGAGGCTCGCAAACCAATTACTCTAGGGCAGTGCTTCTCAGGATTTTCAGACCGCCTCCCTTCGCTCGGCCCCCAGACGACTTTCGCACCGGCTCTTAACTGTGATAGTTCATTTCAGATTCTCTCGAGTATTCGTAAACACACACCGCCACATGGTAAATTTTAGCATCTAATTTTATTAAAGTTGATCGAAACGTCAAGATCATTTTTTTTTTTCAGCATGGATGGACATCCATGTTGTTGATCATCCCATGTAATATCGAGAAAGGCAATGTGCAACAAGCGAGCAGGCTATGCTCTACATGTTCCTATTCTAATGACATTGCCTCACCTTCTGGCCATGCTCCAAGTATCCACAGCAACCCCCCCCCTCCCCCCCAATGCCCCACCTAAATTGTCGTCACCCTTTGGAAGCTCTCACCTATCCTCCCTCAAGGGGGGGGGGGGGGGCTGAATAGCCCCCTTTGAGAATCACTGCTGTGCGTGACGAACGTATATTTACAAAGCATCTAAAGATAGAGTGTTCGATGACTTGTCACTGTTAGCTTGCAGGGTTTCTTGTGTCAGCCAATTTCAATGTGTTTCGCGCGTCTCGCCCTGTTTTTGAAAATGTTAGAAAAGTTATAAAAGTAAAAGACAAGCTGTGCGTATTCAGGTGTGCCGGCTATTCAGCTATATATCACATAACATAAGATAACTAAACTAGCGATGCGTGGTGGTAGTTCACATGGAGGGCGGTAACAACATAAAGAGACGTGTTCAAAAAAGGATTTCTTCCTTGGAGCACGCAGTGGCTTTTTGGTGTGGCGTCTGCTCATGGAGAGAACAGATCGGGATCGACTCGCGGGTTCTGCATCGGAAGATGACAGGATATGAAGATCGAAAATCCGTATTTTTTTCAGTGACTCAACGGTCCCCTGGCTTCCTGTGTTTAGGGAAGCCCGATATCTAGTCTTCTCGGATAAGGGCGGAGGAAGGGTAGGCTGAGGGCCGTTGTCCGGGCAAAACTTCCAAATTCCAAATTTCTATCCATAAAATGTCTCAGCAAAAACTGGCAACTTCTAGAAGCCAAGATAATCCTACTTTCTTAGGATTGAAAGGCTTAAGAACAACAACAGAATTACTTCCTACGGAGGTCGCCGTAGCCATTGGATTTGGCGACTGTTTCATGGTGAAAACATTTTATATCGGTGAGGTTGTGGCCGGGATCGACTGGCAGATCCTCGCACTGGGGGATGGAAGGACACTAGATCGAAAACCTGCTTCCTGGGTAAGGAAGCCCAACGCCTAGCCTTTTTTATTTTTCGGATAGGGGCGAGTATATTTTGGAGGTCCCGTCTGTACGTTAAGTACCATCGGTATTTCAAAATTGATGAAGAGTAAACACAGTGTCGATGTTCGGGCAAAAGTTTTAAATTCCAAATTCCACCCACAAAAGTTCTCAGCAAAAAAAAAAAAAAAACAGGCAGCCACCTAGAGCCCAGATAATCTTACTTTCGTAAGATTGAAAGACTTTAAGGAGAACAAACAAGTATTACGTGCACATGGGAGGGGGCGGGGGGGGGGAATACTCGTGCGAGCTAGAACCTACCTGGGGATGGAAAACCTGAGAACCTGGCTGCTTTTTTTTTCTGTTCCACTGATTCAACGATTTCGATGGTGACGTCCCAGATAACGACAAATATTATATTCTACAGGTTCTGTATGTATGTGACGCGCGTTAATGAACATCCTTGGCAGTTAAATAGGCGGAAACGCCGCTGTTCGGGCACAATTTCAAATTTCTAATTTTCATTCTTAAAAAAAAAAAAAAAAAAATCCACGAAATTGGACAGGCACTTATAACCGGGATGATTATGTTATCTTGAGATTGAAAGACTACACAAATAATAATAATAATAATAACAATAATAATAAAACATCCCTGTAATAACAATAAGAAGGATAATAAGAAGAACAATAAGAATTAATAATAACAACAATAATAATAAAGACTGCATGAACTGGACCAGAGCAAGACTTTCACAATAAGCCAGGGACACAATGCAATTTTGCTTTTACCTTCTAACCCAAATCAGATTATATCTGTTTTCCTATCAGACGCGAGAGTCCATTGTGTGTGTGTGTGTGTGTTTGAAAAACTTGTTTCTTGTGTTTGAAAAACATTCAGTGATCGTTTTTCTCTCTACACAATTTTCCCTTTTTTAGCACAGTCGATAAGATGGACTTTGTGCCAAGTTAGTGACTCAACGGTCTCCTGGCTTCCTGTGGGTAGGGAAGACCGACGTCTAGCTTTCTCGGATAAGGGCGAATATATTTCGGAAGTCCCGTGTGTACGTTAGGCACGTTAAAGAACCCTTGGCAGTTGAAAATCGATGGAAGAGTAGGCTGAGTGCCGCTGTCCGGGCAAAATTTCCAA
>JBCAUA010069838.1:0-11055 GCA_038406235.1 Peronia verruculata
TCGGGGGTAAAAACTGGCATAACTTTTGAACCAATGCAGATATTTGAAAAATTCAAAAAGTTCTGTGATGTGCATGCAGAGTGCTTTCAGCTGAGCCTAACTGTTTTGGTGATTAGGCAGTTTGAAATTTTTACCAAAGTGCCTACCATAAATAAAAATCGGTTATTTTCAATCAAAAAGACAATGAGTTTAATTTTTGAATTAACGAAGGATAATAAATTAGATTTGGTTTTTATTTTGGGCGTTTGTGAGTTTATGTGTGTGTGGATGTGTGTGCGTTCATTTTTCACTGCTGTAGGAACCAAATCGAAGAATATTCTCATAAAAACAGGGAGTTGTTTTCACTCAAAAGATAATGTGGCCTTGGTGAACCTTCTGACTAGTGAACCCTTCTCCATCCAGAGAGGCTACTTATGAATCTGCCTCATTTCATGCCAACGGTAGCCGGATTACTGTAAATATTCAGATGTCGATCTCTGTTGTGTACCGCTTCGTATCAAAAAGTAGCTCTATATCATATTGCCTAGTGTCTTGTAAACGACGGGATTTCGTGTTCTCAGTTGTGGTCAGTTAAATGGATTAATTATATTTCCCTTTCCATGATCCACTTCCTCGATACAAAATAAACATGAATTAATAACCCGCCAAGCTACAGCCATTGTTCTGTAACATCATCAAGGTGAAAAAATCATGATTATATTGGATTTTTTTCCACCTACCATTTTGAGGCCGTGCTTAGAGGGACCAGAATCAAGTAAAAGGAAGTTGTATACCGGAAGTTCAATGAGGAGTCAACAAAAAAAAGGTGTCAGAAAAAAGTTAGCGAAATAAATCTGAATTCGAAGTTGATTATACAAGGGCTGCAGTATCGCCAAGTTTCATCCTTTCATACAACAAGCTTAATTGTGTATCATAAGGAAGAACTGAGAAAAATTTGAAGATACTTTTTTTCCAGCAGGAGAGATGATCAATTGCATATATAGACTAATATCTAGAATCTAGTTCATTAATTGTGTAATCTAATTTATGACAAAATGAGATCTAGTGATTACAAAATGCCTAGAATTTATCCATAGCTTACAAATTTGTATAGATCTATAGACCTATATAATATTACTGTTGGCAGCTTGTGACTTAAGGATGGGTTCTTACTCAGTAAACCTAAAACATTGTTTCTGTCTAGCCTAGATTTTGTTTTCGTACCTTAGTCCAAAGTGTAGATCTAACCCGCTGAGAAATCTGGCCAATTTTATAGCAGGCGCCACTTCCGAAATCAACCAACATTGAGTCTCCTGCATCAGCATCCAGAAATACGATGTCTTAGCTCTCATTTTTCTCCTTTACCTTAAGAGCAGCAATGCCCTTGTCATATATTTGTCTTTTTTTAAATATCTGAATCAAAATTGAACGAGAATAATTTAATCTTTGTTGCGACCTTAAAGGTTTTTGGCATAAGCAAAACATCCCTAATTTCGATAACAGTATCTAATCGGGAAAACCCTCAAACATCTGCCGAGCGAAGGTACCGTACTGCTGTATATTATGCATTTTTGGGGTTTTTTTTTTTTTGGTCACCTCTAGATCTAGACGGGATATTGTGACATATGTCAAGCACCAGAAAAATAGACTTGTCTTGATTAGCGCATTCTGCAAAACCCCCTGGCATCTTTTTTTTTTTTTAGAAAGGGGGCAGTCAACCAGCGAACCACCACACTGCCCGTAAACAAGGCCTACTCGTTGAGGGTTTGAACTTGAACCGGAAGGATGGTCAACAAAGCATGCTGTTGGGGCGTGTGTAATTGCAATTCAAGGTGAAAAGATCATGAGGATATGAAAGTGGGGACTTTGGCAAGATTTCCAAAGTCCCAAAACCCAACGAGAAAGATGTATATGGAGTGGATACAGCGATGCAATCGCTGGCATATTTATCAGCAACATTGGTTATCACAATTTCGTAGGCGAGTGTATGTTTTTAGTCTGCGCTTTTGTTTAACAAAGCAACAGCAAGATTTGTGTTGATTATCCTTAGTTGAAGTTTACAATATTATTAATTTATCTGGCCAGGCAGGAGTTGGATCTAGATCTATAATATATCAATTATCATCTAGTACTACTCCGTCTACTATGTGGCTGATCTAAATCAAGATATGTTACTTTTAAAGGCACAGCTACCCCAAGAATCTGGACAAATGTATAGAATTTACACTTAATACCAATGTGTACTTTATATCAAGGTTTAAATAACAAAGCTAAACAAGGCAGAGAACTGAACTGTGTAGAGTAGGAAGAGAACATGTGTAGATATAATTTATCACTGGGATTCCACTCTAATGAAACTCCAACACCATATCAATATAGTCTGGGTGTTGTCCATCTTTTTGTTTCAGTGGTTTTATTTATTTTTTTAAAAAGTGGATGATCTAAGGTCTTGTGCACAAGAGTATGTTGAGTAGGCACTGTGTTGTTTACGATTCTTGTGTGAGTAGAGTTTTGCTGTATCTTGATTATATTGTCAGCTTTCTCCACCTCCTGTATCATAAAGCTAACAAAACAAGCCTACCTCAGAATGCTCAAATGGTGAAAATGAAAACCATTTAACAGAAATCAAATGTGATTATTATGGAAATGCTCACTGTAGAAAACTAACGATAATGCAAATTCAATAATCTCATTCGACATTTTATAGCTGATCTGAACTCATGTTAAAATAAATTAAATATACCTTAGATATAGATCCTTATCTGCTGACTTGCAAATAAAGTCCATCATCCTATCAAGAGTTTAGATCTTACTACATCTCGACTAGTCTAGTCTAAATCTGAATTAAGATCTCTAGATCCAAATCTTGACCTAAGCCGAAATTATTTCATGTATTAAAAATGAAAAAAAAAAAATTTTAAAAATCGTATAGATGCGTAAAATGCAAGGCTTATCAGTATTATTCATTTATTGATAAATGAACCAACAAAAATTGTATGCAGCGTAGAGCTTAGTCTGAATCTAATGCAATGGACGACAGACAATAATTGGGGGGGTGAATGTCAGAACCATAAGTAGGATACAGCTCTAGATCTATGCACGTGTGAAATCTCCAAAATTAATGTTACACAGTGATCCCTCCGTTCAGTAGAAATTCTTGCAAAAGCAAAATGTTCTTCGCCCCGAAACTAAGTTTTTGCTATTAGCCACCCTAATCACAAGCAAGTGTAGCCCGGTGACTGCCTCTCTTCTCAAAAACAGATGCCCGAAATTTCCGGGCAATGGGCGTAATCAAGACTAAGACTCAACTATTGTTATCAGTCTTCTCAGAAAGAAGCCTACCCTACACTGGATTAACTCACTGAATGTTAACCTCCCCTAGACAAGACTTAAGACTCTAGATCTAGGTTAGATACTTGTAAGACTGGTGTCTAGTGATCTCTAGATCTAGACTCTAGGCCTACTCTAGATCTCTCTTGATCTAGAAATCCAGATTTATCATCATGAAAGAATCCATGCTTTGAATTTTCAGAAAAGTAAGAAACACTGACTAGAGAGAGTCTAGATCTAGATCTACCGCGAAATAGAGGGAGAAAGTGAGGGGGGGGGGGAAAAGAGTAGGCCTATTGCCTGTCACTTTTCAAGTAATAACTAGACCTAACATTATATAGATCTGTATGCACAAAGTACATTCAACAAGAATAGATCTAATCTAGATTGGGAGTCTAGATCTGAAATGAAAAATAACAGCAGGTGGATGTGGATTAGGCCTATTATTATACAAATTATAATGATAAAAATGAAAGAACTTTTCCGAAAACCTGCTTTCTTTCACTATATATATATATAACCTCCATGTGGAAGTCTTTTGCACTTCCAGTGTGGAAAATGGTCTTACTTTTTATTCAAGTCTTATTAGAAATTATTAAAATATTTATTGATTTGAATCAGAAGATTTCTTATATATAGGCCTAATGGCTTTGTTTTCTCTGCGTTGACTGTAGTAGTAGAGTTCAGCAAAATTTTAGAAAATTCCATCGACCTGGAAAGTTTGCCACATTTCTTGGCGTGCCCCAGTTATGGCGGGTAGGAAATTTATGATGAAAACTCATTTTTATGAATGACAGACTCATAGCCAATTAAACCTAGATACTCTCCAAACAATAATAGTAGTGGGTAGTGTTAATAACTACGTAGGAAAGAGACTGATGTACTTCCTGGATAAAATTACAACCTTTTTGATTTTCTCAGACCGGAAATGAGGCAAAATTTTGTAAACAATAGCACTTTGCCTCCTTCACTGCGATTGTGTTGATGTACTTGATTGCTTGTAAGTTACCAGTAGTTTATGAAATTATTGCATTCTATTGTGACCATGGACTTCAAGATCAAACCTTGTTTAAGAGCTACAAGATTATTTATGACTTTATGAGGCAGACATAAATGGTTTTAAGAAGTAGGGCCTTGTTGACTTGTTTGTGTGAAGTGCTGAGAGTCGAGGCATCGAGTTAGACCCAGATAGTGTTTTGGATAGTAAGACTGACACCCTAGAGGCAAAAGTGACTACCAGTGAATAAGCAATTAGCTCATTCCCACCCAACTTGATGTGTCATATGACCTAAGCCAAATTCAAATGTTAAAAGCATTTGATACAGTCGACTACACCTGAGTCGAACCCTGATGAGTCGACTTTCAGGTGAGTCGATCTTTTTTTTATGGAACGGGTACCGGCACTTCTTTACTTTACTAATAATCATACTGATGAATCGACGTCGACTCACCCGTATTCACTAATGAGTCAATCTTTTTCTCCTGTCCCCACCTTTATAAGATCAAAGGAAAAAGCAATGCTAAGCCCTCCTGCAGACTATGTGATTAGACGCCGACCAGCCATTGTCTCCTCCTTTTCACACATCATCCACGGTCTGCCCCGTCTATCCGCGAATGTTTCGTTTCCACACCGCCCGCCCCATCCTGGCTCCGAAAGTGTCATTCAAATTCGCGTAAGGCAAGGTGTAGTGTCGGCAAGCATCTTTGATGTGGGGAATTCTCCGGCCGCACAGCGGTTCACACGTGGGTGTTACCCCGGGAGTCGGCTGTTGTTCTTCCCATCGCGGGGAACTTGCTCGCCGGACTAGCGGATGACAAGTTGTTAAAACAACATCCCCCCCCGCTTATTTTTACTCACGATTTGGCCAAGTAGACCTGTACACTTCTTCACTAAAAATGAGAACCGTGGGGTAGATATACTGCATCCACCCCGCCCCGCCCTCAGATAAATCCATGGCATGTAATGTTTATCATATTGAAAAAGGCCTAGTATAGAGGTAATTACAGTGTTTCATAGCATGAAGAGGTGGGAAGAGTGTTGGAGGTGACCAAGCTGCGTGTGGCAGCGATTATATTGAGTTGAACATGAATGTCCAGGAGGCAGGGTTTGGAGCAGTGGACATCGTCAGTTTACATGACATTGAAAGGATTGATGACAACGGGCGTCGACAATAATACATGAGTTACATTATATCCCATTAAAAGCTAAATCGATCTCACTGAAAATGAACGGAAGAGATCAAATTTGATGGTCGATGAAAAAATGCGTAAGGGGAACTAACCATTATAATGCTCGTCAATATGTCATTCCAAAGAAGTAGTAGTACTAGTAGTGCGTACTTATAGTTTTGTGGTCTTCAGTGACATACGGGTGAGTCGATCCTATTTGTCATCCCCCACCAGCATCGACTCATCCGTATTCTACTGTATCTTATTCTTATCTTGCCAAGTTGAGAGACTGTGAGTGCCACATGCTTGCCTCACTTGGGAATTGTAAATTTACTTCCTGCAGGAAACCCCATGAGTTTGTCCTGAAATCTTGTTGAACTCTATTGATTTCAGGGCTTAACGTGTACATGTATCTCATATCAAGTTTATTTGATGCTAAGGTTCAATCAGATAAGATTTGTAATTATAAAGAATTTTCTAAGGAAGAGAAGAGATCTTGGTAAACATGACATGTATCAGAATTCAGTTCTCAGTTTCAACAATTGATGCAAAATATACTTTATAGAAAATGCAGATCTGGATCCAAATCTGTTAGATCAAATTAAAAATGAAACTGTTATTTTGAAGAAAATGATTGATTTACTGACAGTTTAACATATTGAATGTTACATGGCAAAGCAACCAACAAAACATTTCCATTAGAATTTGACAAACTCCATGGAATAGGAAATTTAAGATCTGGAAGATTTTGTGTTGTAAGTAGCAAGTCGATAGAAATAATAGGAAAAGAATTTGATCCCATAATCTTTGATCTATTTTTATTTAGATTACCCACTCTCCAGCATGGGAGATGATTTTCGGATTTATTTTGTCAAGCCTGGAAAGAATGAGGAAAACAACTCTGTAATGGTGGAAGCCTTTGAGGTTTGTGTGATAATAAATCTAACAGTTCTGTTTGGGAATACATGTATTCAGTCAGGGGTGTCAAACCTCCTACATTAGTCAGATTTTTGACTTTCTGGTCGTCCCCAACTTTCCTGCTTTTGGTGGATCAAGTGCCGACTTTTACTTTATCCACGAGACAATTGTGGTTTTACAATAATTTGCGATACAAATTTCGCACGATGGCAGTGAAACCAGAAGTACGAAAGAGTTATCCTCATACCGCGGATGATGATTTCCGATTTTTTTTTGCCAAAGCAGTTTGACATCCCAGTTCAATTTATTGTATTTCATTTGAAATGGAGCTTGTTCTTTCTTTAGTTTTTTCCAGTCTTCTAGCCATGGATTTGACACTGCCATGAGGAATATTTTTTTGTGTTCTAGCAACAAGCGACATAAAGAAATTTATGTTGTATGCGTTGAAACATTCAGATTAGCTTGAACTCCTAGCATTGGAAATGCTCAGAGTTGGATGATAACATTCTAATGCAAACTGGCATGACAGAAAATAAAAACCATACTGTTGCTGAGACGGAATACATGGGGGGAAAAAAGAGAAGTAAAAAGTATGTGGAATTCAAGGGTAGTTTTGCCCACAATATCAGAAGACTAGAATGAGAAAAATTCTGTAGCAATTTAAAACTTCATGGGAAATGTTGTATTTCATTTTTATTTATGGGAATTTCTGATGGCATTTTCATTTGTCAACTGTTTAAAATTGTTTCCTAGATATATGAAAATTTTACCGTATTAATTTAAGGCTTCCTGCTAAGTATCGAATAATTAACTAAATATTCATAGAGAATGAATGTATGTATCATATCTTTTGTAGCCCTGTGAGTTAAATCAGGTCTTGCACAATGTCATGAGGATAAAAAAAATGTTGTTGTTTTTTTCCCCTCAGGCTTTGAACAATGCTGGCTATAATTTTAAACCAGAATGGGTGACATCTGAAGAATCTCTCAATGTAGCTGGTAAAAGTAAACATATTTTCATTTTTGACCCTTTTGAAGGAGAGGCCTTTAACCAATTGAAGGGTCTCAACTGCAGGTCAGTATAATGATTCATAATAATGGAATGTATTTTCTTGTGTGGGTTTTTTTAATTGATAATGATTGTTTTTTAATCTTTCCATGGTGTATAAATAATACAAACAAATAAAACCAGAGAACAAGAGGAAATTATTAATATAAATTGTGTGCCAGAAAGTATGCACCTCTAAATAATTATTTTTGTGGGTTGCTGACTACTAGTATTGTAGAATGCCAGTTGCTGATCTAAATCTTCACAATTACACACTGTCCACCAGCATCTGTCTAAACACACTAAAAGGATCAGCAATCTGCAGAATTAGATGCTAAAAATTTATCTACCAAATTTTAAGTCTGGTTAGCTCTTCATTAGGCAAAACAAAAACATTCTGGTGCAATCATTGAGTTTGTACTTTCTACTAGACAAGGAATGCTCACAAGGTAGCCAGACAAAGACCCTGTTTAGAGTAAATGAACAGTTTAATTATTGAGGGTATTCAGAAATGAGAAATGTTTAAAACTTAAAAGAGCCAGATATAGATTGTTTACAATTAAGGCATAACAGTCTTTGAGAGTATTCATAAGGAGGCCATTGACATAAAAATTCCCATGTTTGAGATATCAGTGGGCTATATAAAGGACAGGAATCATAGTCATCACAATCATCATTTTTGTTATTTACAATGTCAGTCATAAAATGTGAGACAGACTAATCAACCAAGTGCATCAAAAGGGACAAACAGTGGTCTATACAAGAACCCAGTGCGCTAGAAATTGCACGAAATGCCATTCCTGGCCATAATCATGATTCAGGACAGGCACAAAATTTAACCCTATGAACCCTGACCCCCCTGAGCCTTACATGACCTTGCACCTGTGTTCCTGAGCTTAGATCTACGATCTTGGACATCCCCGCTTTCTTCATTTAGATCTAGAACTAGAGTTTTTACTATCACTCACTGATTCTAGGTCAATGTCTGGATAATTTACAGTGAATTCAGTCTCATCATCAGAATCACCTTGGTGAAAGCAAATGCTGGTGTTTTAAGAATCACAAGATTGACGGTTGAAGTACACTCGGTTTCGTGATGAAACTTCTAACCCAGACAATCAACACAATACATTCATAAGGGCTGCCGTCTTTAGAATGATGTCTGAGGCACATGATGTCAAAGTATTAATTTTGATATTAATATTATAATATTAGTTGATGACATTGTCTGGTTGTGCAAAAGAAAAAAATTCTTTCCATCAAATCATAGATTGAGATCTTGCACAGATTGTGAGAAAGGTTCAGAAAGTTATGGGTCACATAAACGAGCTGATAATACATAATATAAAGCTGGGCAGTTACTGATATCATTGGCATGTTGTTCATGTTTGTCAAACAGATATTTTGTTTACTATTTTCTATATCTTGTGGGAAATATTAGTTATAGCTGAATAGAGTTATAACAATAAAGCTATTTCTAATATGATTTTTGCATAATGAATGAATTAGATTTCATATAAATATCTTTAACCAACGCATGTAATTTTTTTCAGAATTTATGGCCCCCGATGCTTTTTAGCAAATCTCCAACATGGAATGGTAAGTAGCTTGATTACTACTCTCTAATAATGCTTAGTACGTAATAACAATTCTCTTTCTTGTTCTTTTTCTATATGAGAGTACATGAGTGGTAAACACATCTTAGGTAGTATAATCAGTTGTGTTCTGTTGCTGAAAGATGCCCAACGTTCTTCTCCTGTTGCAGGATCTACCAAAAGTGAAGCGTCCAATTTATAACTTGGCCATGAAAGGAATCAAGATTTGCTGCACCTCTATGGACAGACCATCAAGGGTATGTAGATTTACATCTGACTGGTGGGTAGGAGGAATGAGATTTAAAATACATTCATAAAATTTCATTACCATTACCTTATAAGGATGTAGCATGTGATACAATAGTTTGCCATTCACTCACTTTTGATCTATTAAGTTCATACTCTCAGGTAATTGCAGTTATTTTGAAATTTCATGCCAGTTTTATTTTATTATTAATGACAATTCTAACAATTGCTGTCAGAACGGAGATACATACTGCTTGTCATGATGAAATTTTTCATTTTCTCTGTGGGACTGGGCAAAAGAAATACTGAGGTAGAATATGCATTTTTTTTTTTTTTTTTTTAAATTACATAGAAATTCTGTTCTCCTTGTAAAGTTTGTGCTTTTTCTCACCGGAAACAGCTTCTCTTAATCCTTTTTAGTTGAGTCCCTCCTCAGTCATGGCTTTACTATTAGGGACAACAGTATTGTCGCATCCTTTACAACAACATGCTTTTGCTGAACTGTATTTTAATAACAGTAACTGAAATCATACATTGTCTTTGCAGGATGAAATAATGAGGAAGGTGCCTCTGATGGGAGGGGATGTTAATTGTCATCTGACTGCTGATGTCACACATTTGGTTGCTGGTGAAGTTGGCAGCAACAAATACTTGGTAAATATGAACATAGATTGTTTTTTTTTACTAAGAATGATCTAAATGAGTTATGCTTCATTACCGAAAAACTATATACCAGGATATGACATTCATGAACACTGAGGATATAGCAGCAGTCATTAGTCACAGTATTTGATTGCAAAATTTCTTTGTCTGTACAAAATAACTATCTCTTAACCTTCTCCTTTAACCTCTTCACTGACACTGATCTTAGCGCTTTGTTGACATGATAGGAAATATATTCATGTTCTTCAAAAATGCCTCAGATTGGTATAAGCCTCCATTTAGAAATGTCTGTCTGTTGAAGTTACTGTTCAGAAACCTTTAAGCGAAAGGGGAGTGAGCCCTGGGACCACTATAAAACAGACATATTCAAAGAGAGTTAAAATGCAATGTCACATGATGATAGACTATGCCATAGTGCTGCAAGCGAGATGGGCTTCCTGCTCTTTTGTAGTCTTGATACTGTTCTTGTCTAGTTCAGTCTTATATTCTTTTACCTGTAGTATTACTTCTTTTGTCAGTCGTCTTGTCCTTGTGGTGGTGAAAGGTCAAAATTGTATAGTGCCTAGCCAAAAAAATTCTGCCTAGATCTGTCCTTTGCTGTTCTTATTATAAATTTATTCTCATTTAATTTTTGCCATAGTATTGATAAGTAATTGTCATACTGATCATGTGTAGATCAATTATTGTCTTTACTTTTGTCATGAATTTGTGATAAATGAACAATTATTTGTGATTTCTATTTTCTTTTTGAAAGGTTGCTGTGGAACAAAATATACCAGTTATGACAAAAGAATGGGTGCAGAAAGTGTGGGAAGTTTCACTAGATAGGTATGATTTTCCAAATATAAGCAGAAGAAGAAAATTCTCCTCTTTGTTGTAGTATTTTCTGGTAAAAGATCCTTAAGGTAATCTACCACCTTAAAATTTAAATTCCAGAAAATAAACCCAATGCACAGTTCCTTGACTCAATAATATTATTTATTACCCAGTAAACACAATTTGATAGAGATTTTGATATATAACTTGTTGGTTTGCTATGGAAACTAACATAAACATCCGCCATTTTGAATTTTTCTGTAAACTTTGAAAGCCTAAGGCTCATTTATTT
>JBCAUA010069849.1:0-11055 GCA_038406235.1 Peronia verruculata
GGCTGCCACAGTGCGCAGGAACTTGAACACACGCGGGTGGGCTGCCGCTGATTAATGTGTACACGAAAGGGTTAAATGAAAGCATTTATGAGAAAATATCATCATCTCATGTTTTCTTTGTAACCATTAGTATCTTCCTGCTTTATGGCATTCCTACAACTGGCTTGATGAGGTGATTGATTTCTTAAACTGTCCCACACTACATAGTTTGACAGGTGATATCAATCCTACCTGTGGAGCTTGTATGGTTACACCAGCAGTTGTTGTTTCAAACACATGCTCAAAGTCCCCTGCAAATCTGCTCACATCAGTTGAAGTGCCTGGGGAATATAGGGACTTCTATCACATCATCTTTCATAAACCTCTCTCTTGTAGCATGGTGTCTCAAATCAAAAACAAGAATATATGCCTTGTGGTCAGTCTGAATGAGTTGTAAGTCACTGGACTCAAACAGGGAAAGTGGGATTGAAGGTGATGAAGGTGCCCTGATATTGATGTTTCTACACTGCAAAAATTGAAACAATGTTCATGTCTGAACAAGAAAATATTGTTATTGAGGGCAGATTCCAAATATATCAGAATGTTACATGGCGACTATTTTGATTTGTAAGCTGAATTGTTCATTCTTGCTGATTTTACTCCTGATTCTAACCTGTGCTGCGAGGTGTTCCTCTGTCTCTTAAATTTGCAATATCTCAGGAATAGTCAAGAATGATTTAAGGTTCTCAGTGATAGTTACAACTCAATCTGGTGGAAAATTGATTACAATTCTTTTGACTGGCTACGAGGTGTGTTGTATCTATATATCTGCTTCTCTTCCTCTGAAAGATCTCTGAATTAAGAATACTTCCCATAAAACAGTTAACCTTGGAATAACATCAGCTAAATATCATTTTCCATAGACTGACTGATCGTTGATATCAGATTTGTGAGGATCTACTACTTTTCAATAACTGCAAACCCTCAGGCCTAACACAGAATTTACAAAAGAAATAACTGGTCAAAGCGATGCTCAAGTTACTAGATACCTCCCATATCAAAGCCAATGACTGGAACTCGTTTCCCCTTGTCAAATGTTGTTTCTGCATAGCCCACAACTCCTCCGGCAGGACCGGACAGAATGGCATGGGATCCCATAAAGCTGAAGACAGTAACAAAAGCACAAAATCAGAAAAATATCATAAACTCTTCCTTCTGACTTAAGCCATGAAATGTGCATTCCTACATGTCACTTTGAACATATTTCATTTTATATTAACTGACATCCTTAATATTTAAAAAAATACTTTAACATGGGTTTTTGGGAGGGGGGGGGGGGGGGGGGGGGAAGGAGGGTGAGTTAGTGAACGAAAAAGTGGGTGACTGACTGGATGGGTTAGGAATGGATGAATGAGTAATTATCAATGTGAGTGAATAACGAAAGCTCACCAGAACTTAACTTCGTCACTTGAGACAACTGCTTGGAATAAAATGGGAAGACAAGGCGCCAGATGTAGAAGTTCTTAGCAGAGCAGACACTGAAAGTAGGCCTATAAAGGCAATCATAACAGTATCACAGCTTAGGTGGGCAGGCCATGTGACAAGAATGTCAGGCAACCGCCCACCAAAGAAAGTTTTCGACGGAGCACTTCAAGATGGAAACAGAAAAAGAGGTGGTCAGAAGCCCCGTTTCAAGGATGTGCTCAAGCGTCACATGAAAAACTGCAATAGAGATTTACCATCTGGGGGCGAGCTGCTATGGACAGTTCAGAATGGCGCGCAATAATCAGTAGAGCGAAGGCCAGAATGGAGAGAAAGAGGCAAGAATCTCACCAGAGATTACCCTCCAATTCAGACGGAATTTCAATGCGGATGTGACAGATATTACAGAACAAAAGCAGGCCTCCTTTCATGACAACGTTCCTGTCAACTCTGACTTCATATCGCATTCTTCATCGAAACCGATGGACACCCGACGAGCGAATGGGGTGGTGGGCAGACTGCATGAGTGAGTGAAGGAGGGAACAAAGGGGTGTCTGAGTAAGTTAGTTGTTAGGTGGGTTATTAAACGAGTGAAACAGTGTATGTGAGTGAGTGGGTGAGTGAGGGGATTTGTTTGTGAGTGAATAGTGGAGCAAAGGAGTGAGTGAACGAGTGGGTGAGAATAACAAGTGAGTTTGTATAGGCCAATGTTGAAATTAAACGATGCCATCAGCCCGATTACGGAATATTGCCTCAGCACTGTGAATGTTTACTAAGGAAGGACTGAGCAGATCAATGGGTGAGAGAGGAAGGAGAGATGCAGAGAGAGAGAGAGAGACGATGTCAGTGGGGGACATAATTAAGTGAGAGTACCGATAACTCTATCAGTCAGTTAATTAATTTTTGTTATCTCGTTGTCATGGTCCATTTAACCGAGAAAAATAATATTAAACTAATCCGTTTGACCCATTCATGCGAACATCATCATCACGTAGGCCTGTCAGGGGGTGTACGTCCTGCCAAGAGCGTGCTCGACTGCCGGTGTGGTGTGTGCTATTTCATAGACATACTAGTATAATAGACCCGGCGCGAGGCCTCAACCTCTGTCCAGTTCGAACAGAGCTTTGGCGCTCAGAGGCAATGACCCGACTGTACTATAGAAATAAGCACGTATACCCCCCCCCCCCCACACACACACACACACACTGGGAGGGGAGGAAATTTATTACTAAACCTCTTAGCTATGAATGACTGACTTAAAACATTTAGAGCCTTTTCAAGGTTGAAGCACTCCGAATAATAGAGCTAATGTTTTTGTTTAAATTAAGGGGAAATCAATATAAATGAATAATGTTTAATGGTAATTTTTACATTTGATACGAACATTAGACTAAAGGAAGGACTTTTAAAATTTATCTCACATTAGGCCCATGCTTGTAAGTTAGTCGAAAACAGATGATTTAAAACAAGAGAGATAAGGAAGAAATGTAAAACAGACAACTTATTGGAGTTGTAAATGTGTGGGCAGAAAACAAATATGCGGTGCCCCTGTAGAAACGTGTACAAAGGAAGGGAACAAAATGGACCAAGAAAAAATCAACATTAAAGAGCCCATTTACTTTGATGTTTAACGTGCCAGATGTAAATGCTTGCATTTTTTACACACTCATATAACCTTGGACACTATAAAATGTTAAGAGATGGCGGAGAGCTTTGGTCGTCATAGAAGCACATGTTGTTTGAGGTTTTCATTCTGTGGTGGTATCTATATCTCAAAGTTCCGTAGTAATATATCATCCCGAAGAATACCCATCTGCTTTAGCCTTTCAAACATTTTTTTTTTAAAAAATGTCTATCCTTGTCACCTTTCTCTTGATCATTTTTTTCTTTTGTCACGAAAAAAAAAAAAAAAAGCACCCTCTTCAGAGGCGGTCAATTCGCTCAGCATGCTCCAGAGATAGGCATGAAAAGATCAAGCGGGATGAGAAAAAGAATAGCAATTCTGGTCCGTTTTTCACCCTGGAGAGGATGCACTTTACAACTGAAATAAGTTGAATTTCCTCTATTCTATTTCTTCTTTACCCATTTTGTTTTAAATCGTCCATGTTTTTATTTCTTCCTTCCTTGCCTTCTTTCTTTTGACTGACTGACTCATTACCATCGGGCCTAGTGTGAGGTATATCTCAGAAGGCCTCCCCCCCCCCCCCGCCAGAATTTAATCCAAAACACTAGTGTTATTATTAAGAGGTCATTTAGGTTGAATAGGCTCTAAATGTTTTAAATCTGTCACTCACAGTCATAGGGAAGAGTTTTAGTGATAAATTTCCTACCCGCCCCGTGTTTGCTAAACGCGCTTCTTTTCTGAGCCCGGTTCGGCTGATGGGGCCGCCATGGCCAGTAGACGGCACGTTCGCACCGGGTTCAGTTATACAGTTATGTCTGTAGCCATATCACACCTGCAAGATAACATCCTCCATCAAGCAAGAACGTAACGTATCACGCCTACTGACCCAAGAAATCTTTAAATCCTAACTAATGTCACCAGTGTATTTCTGACACGTTGAGACGGGAGACTGGTGGTTAGTCAGGCAAATTGTACTTGAAGTGTCCTATAGATAATAGACTGAGACAACTGTAAAATGCTGACCATCACTATTTACGTACTATTATAGCCAACATATAGCTTATTAGATCTATGTCTTTGTATGTATAAAGGTGCGATTCTTAATAATAATCTACAGTCTGATTACTTGGAAGGACTGCTTTTTTTTTTTCTTTGAGTTAGATCAAGATCAATTTATGCGGAATATTATAGAATAGAATAATGACTCATTATTTTAGGCCTATCTGAGATATGTATTTAGACAGTAGCATAAAGGCCACATTTTAAAAAAGCTTGTATGTTCTGACAAACTGCATTATTAAACTTTTCATTCAAGGACACATTACTTAATAGAATAACTAGATTTTCATGGTTGAGTTGTAAAATGCTTGAATCTGAATAATTTTTTCCTTAATCGCTTTCATTCATATTTTTTAAATATCACTTTCATTCATTTCGAGAAGTGCGACCTGTAGGCTATTTATAGTTTGCTTATGTAAGCTATAAATTCTATGTTCATCTTTATAAATTATTTTGTGTGCAATTATAGAGACTTTATAGGAAGCATCCATCAAATTTATGCTCAGACGCTTTCACCACTATCATCAGAAGGATGGCAGCAATTCCAGATGCAAATAAAGTGGTCTACCAATATCTTGGTAGATCTGGACTACGGGTGGCCAACCTGTGTTTAGGAACAATGACGTTCGGAGATAGTAGAGTAGGTGTTTTAAGGATTAATTTCTATGCATTCTGTAATACAGTAATTGTCTTTTCGGTCGTCTTTTCTATTCTGAATTTGTAATAAGTAATCGGTCAAAATATGAAAAATTAATCATTAGTCATAATGCTTCAAATGCCCCAGATTATCTACAAACCTTTTTAAAAAATCTGCACAACCAAGATCTGGAAAGATGAGAGTTATTCATGTCTTATGTCAGTCAAAATTGATTATATTACATGCGACATCCGAGCGCAGTGTTCAAGATCATTTCTTACTTCATTCACTGATTTGTAATTACAAGTGTTTTTCAGAAGCCCATTTTTTAAAAAATGTTCAATACATATTTTTGTATTTTTGAGAAATGTTACTAATTCAGCATCTTATGCTATTTGCAACTATTGTTGAACTGATTATTTTTTGTCTGTATTTATTTTATGGACTTAGTTTGGCATGCCTGGTCAAAGCAATGAGGACATGTCCCATCAAATTCTCAACCGCTATAGAGAATGGGGAGGCAATTTTATAGATACTGCTGATTTATATGGCTATGGTACGTCAGAGACTATCATTGGGAAATGGCTGGAAAAGTAAGATTCTTTTTTCCTGTGATTTCACCTTTTCTTTTCATTTTCCACAGCACATTTAAACAATCTGATGAAAGCTCAGACAATTCATGGTTATTTATGTTGTATACCCTATAGAAACTTCTACCAAGTTCACAAATTGCTCCATTGAAGTGCCCCAAAACATCATTTGATTTTTAATTTGAATTTACTCTCACCTTACACTTACAACTGACTTTTAAGGGCCCATTTCTTTTTGGCTTGTCATACTGCATGCTACAAGTAATTATTTGTTTCAGAGACAAGTAAACTTTAAAGAGGGTTTCTAACTCTGCCAGTAAGTTGATTAAGATAATATTTCTCAAACAAAACATCTTTCTCCCCAGACAACCCAGAGAAAGTTTTATCGTTGCCACTAAAGTTGGGTTCGATATGGGCACCACAGAAGATGTTAACAATGTTGGTCTCAGCAGACGTCACATCACTGAGAGCATTGACAAGAGTTTGAAGAGATTATGCACTGACTATGTGGATCTATATCAGGTGTGGAAAAGTTGATGGTTCTAAACTAAATATCGTGTTGTCACTGTAGATGTCTTTAAAACTGTTTTGGTTTTCATGTATAACCAGAATGAATCGCCATTGATATGTCTTTTTTTCTTCTCATGTCATGTATTTTTTTTTTTATAAAAGAATCCCTTGAATTTCTGTCTGTTTATTTCAGTCTGTTGATTCCTCTCAGACGAATCCCATGAATTAAGGCAAGGGATCTATAGCAGGGTTGTAGGAAGGCATATTATACATTGTCTTTGACATACATTCGCTTCTAAACATCAGCATAGATTACAACACTCAGCAAATCTTAGAGAACTCCTAAACTCCACTACTGTTATCAGTTCCTGGTGTTAAAATAATAATAATAATAATAATAGTAAAAATTGTAACCCATTTAGCTATACTCCTTTACCTTGAATGACAACGTTCGACTCTGAATGCACCTATACACCCTAAAAAGGTCTCAAGGGTAAATTTTGTACCTTATATAATAGTCTTCATCCAAGTGTTATCACTGGTGAGAGCTTTATGAATCAGCAGAATATCACCAAGACAATTACACAAGTTTTGGGTGACAATTGATGTTTCAGACAAGGACTGTTCGTTTAACAAAAATAACTTTTGGGTGAAAAAAGCACTTGCCTCCCCCCCCCCCCTCCTATTTTAACCCACACTTTCCCTACATACACACATACATTAAAGAATAACGTTTGAAAAAAAATGCCAAGAGGCTTATTAGAATTTTGCGTATATTACTGTAAGTGATATAAGAAATAATCAACCTACAATAATAAATTGCTGTTATTAGGTTTGCAATTTTCATATTTAATATAAGGAATATTGTCTTAGTTAGCAATACATCAAAAAGGAGTGAGAATGAATTTGTCTACTGTTAATAATTATCAAGAATATTTAGACAACAATCAGATCAATGTAAAGTGAAACATTGGTGAACTTTGATATTGTCAAGAGTGGCATAGATCTGCCTCTGTTGTAAAATTAATGAAGAGTCGTCGTTGTCTTCGGCATCCTTTCGTCTCGAGAGACTATGGTGTAGAGCTAAGATTGGGGATGGCATTTTCTAGAGTAACTGCGGAACCCCACCTCAGCGTGGCAGTCTCGCGAACAGTTGTTGCAAACTAAGGAGGTTGACACTGCCACATAGGCAGCCCTTGCTTTTCTCCTCGCCCTCTTGTCAGCGAGCTGGTCGTTTCTGGTGGTTTCTGTCCTCTTCACAAACTGTGGCTGTACAATGTCATGGCACAAGATGGAATCATCTCTCATGCAAAACGGTCAGGGTTAAAAAGTCTGACTGACAGTGGCTCTCCAGAACTAACTGTTGTCGGCAGAGCATTTCCAGGTGATGGAGTCAATGTCTGCTGCCCTCATGTCCCTGTTGCAGACGTCCTTGAACCGAAGTTGCAGTCTTCCTGTGGGGCGGGAACCCTCGCATAGCTCCCCATACAGCATGTTCTTTGGGATGTGCCCGTCGTCCATGCGGGGTACATGCCCTAGCCACTTGAGGCGTTTCTGGCTAAGGAATGCAAAAAGACTTGGGATGCACGCGCCCTGTAGGACCCCTATAATTGTCACCTTGTCTTGCCACTTGATCTCAAGGAGGCGTCTGAGGCAGCGTAGATGGAGGCTGTTGAGCTGCTTCTCCTGGCTAATGATGAGTAACATGTTACAAAACTCAGTTCTTTGTAATGTGGCTTGCAGGGGTTTCAGCTAAAAAGGTCTTTTGCGTAAATTCCAAACAGTCAGACTTCTTTTGTAGAGGCAAAAGGTCTTCTTTAATTCCATCAATTTGTAATGGCAAAGAGATAAGAAAATGGCATTGGAAAACTCTCTCTCTCTCTCTCTTTCTTTCTTTCTTTCTTTCTTTTTTTTTTTTTTTACATGCTATAGCCAGTCAATTGAAATCTGTTGACAAAATAAGATTGACTGTTGTTTGAAGTAATATAACATGGAAGGCAAACCCTCACACATTGAAGAGTATTAAGGGTTTTAGCAATGTGTATAAAGCCATTATCACATTAATTTATTAAAAGAGAAAGAGAAAGAGAGAGAGAGAGAGAGAGAGAGAGAGAGAGAGAGAGAGAGGGGGGGGGGGAGAGAAATTGTTTATTCATTGTGGCTTTTATCAAGTAACATTTTCATTTTGCGCCCCCTATGGTATTGTGACAATATGACATTAGACTTTTAATCCTAATTTCAGCTATTAGTTGTTCAGTTATCATATTTCTTATCATTTAAAATTTCAGACTCACATATGGGACGATGCTACTCCTCTAGAGGAAACACTGCGCACATTAGATGACCTAGTTCGTGCAGGCAAAGTTCGCTATGTTGGAGCCAGTAATGTGACAGGATGGCAGATGCAGAAAATTGTGGACATCAGTGAGAAACTGGGACTGAATCCTCTTATCAGTCTGCAAGTAAGGAGTTTCTTTCTCTAAGATGGATTTTCAACGAATTTGAAATAGAACATTTTCCATGTTTCAGCATGAAAGGCCTGAAAAATTTATTTGTATTTTGAACGTTCTGCTTAGTTTGTGAAAAAAAAAAAAAAAATTGAAGCTTCTTAAAAATGAAAATTTTCCAATTGACTGACAATCCTTGCGGCAAGGATGAACAATCTGATAGAAGCACAGTATACCTTCATTTTGACATTGGAATTATTATTAGTGCTGTCTATGCCTATTAGTTTTGTTGGTTTTTTTGTTTGTTTGTGTATTTGGCCTCCAGCAACAATACAGTTTGGTCAGCAGAGACTCCGAACTTGAACCTTTCCAAGTGTGTAAAGCTGCAGGCATTGGTGTCTTACCATGGAGTCCATTGAAGGGGTGAGGATATGATTGAGTGAACTCATGAAAATTGTCCGTTTGTACATTATATCAGTGTGCCTCTGCTGCTTTCACTAAATGTTAACAGTAATTCACAATAATAAAGAAAATTGCAGTAGTAATTTTATCATTCTCAGCCTGTCACCAGATGCCTTTATCTGTGTTGTGTATTATAAGAGTTCAGTCAGTGATCCTGAGCAAGGAATGAAAAATGATTTCATTTATAGATTTTGTTTCGCATTTCTTCCTCATTTAATATACATGTATTACTTTTGTTACTGTCATCCTGAGCTTTTTATGCCAGGTTGGCCTGTAGGCCTACGGCAAATTATAACATCACCACCATGATTTATAACTTTATGTGAATGCGGTGATTCCCACTTACATTTGTCTTTATAGTTTTGCTCTACAGTTTGTTTGTTTGTTTGTTTATGTTGGGCTTTAACGACCCATCAGCACGATTGCGGCTATATTGTGTCAAACACGGTAAGATATGTTTACTCGTCAAGGAGAAGAGAGGAAAGAAAGCGGGACAGAAGACAAGAGCGTGCTCTACAGTATGTGATTATCCAAATTTGCATACACATCTTGATTTGCCTTTCATTACTTGTAATAGGTGTCATCCTTTCAGTATTGCATTTTACTTATAGATATACCTTGATCAACCTTTTGATATGTAAATGTGCCCACTCTGTTATGCATAATATAGCTGTTACACTGCAACACACATAGACACACATCAATTGATTTGATTAATGATATTTAGAAAACCTCTAGAAAAACTGACAGGATTTAAAAAAAAAAAAAAAAAGAAAAAGGATAAGCCTATCAAAAATTATATTCACGTGATAATTCGGGACATCCTGACAACTCAACCGGTAGTGTTTGGGAAGCAGAGATGCATTATCTGTACAAAGTTATTGTGTGCACACAGCGCTCAGACGAATACAGTTTGAACGGATTTTAGCAGGGGGAAAAATCTAAGATTATTTCTCCATTTTTTACATGTAAAATCTCAAAAAGGAAGAGGATGACGGGAATAAAAATGTCTTAAATGGTAACAATGGCTAGGCTGTAAACCTTCCCTTCTCTAACTCCACGATGGATTTTACGGCCAAAGCATTTCCAACAGCAGTTGAGATCATTGCACATAAGAGCTGCAGGTTGGTTTAAATTGGTGAATCTAATTTTTCTGTTGCCTTGGTCAATCAAAAGTAGTCTGCTCATTTTGGTGAACTGCCTTGATAACTAAATAGAGTATAAGACTGCTGACGTTGGATGTTATTTTATTTCATTTGGTCTAAAAACAAAAATAAGTAAAATTTGATTAAAAAAAAAAAAAAAGCACGTACAAAAGTAAACATTTTATGGCATCATTGCCGGCCACATGCTGGATATATTTCTGGAATCATCTTTGTTAACTCTTTAGATGTGAATTAGAACTGTTTTTGTGTCAGCTTTGATGCATGTAAGGAAGGAAACAACTGCATTCTGTTCTTTCATCTTTCTTGAAATATTTAATTTATCAACTGTTAAAAATCAAAAGGCACTGAAAGACAATTGGACTAATCAGTATGTAAAATGTCGTTAGCATACATCTCCTTATGAAGTTACCAGATGTGACATTAACATTTTGTGAGTTTTATTTTTATTACAACAGATATTTGTTTGACTTTATCACTAATTGTTTATATTTTGTTGTTTCAGCTTTCACCTTTTTATTTGGACACAATGACATAAATATAACTGACAAGATATTTTTGATATTGGCAGAGGTCTGTTGAGTGGGAAGTTTCAGCGAGATGTAAAGCCAACAGAGGGCCGTATGGGCTGGGTAGCTGATGATGAAGCAAAACAGATGCAGATAGCCCCCTCATGGGCCAACCTTCCAGATAAAACCTGGGATATGATTGAAGCAGCAGAAGCCATTGCCAAGAAGCACAGTGAGTTCAATTTTTTTTTTTTTTTGTCTTGTTGTTAAGACTTGTACCAGTCTTTCTGAATTTAATTTTTCACATTTTATGGTTTACGAGAGCTACATTCTTTTGGACGTATTTGCTGTTTATATTATAGCCAGTACTGTTCTGGGTGAAAATTCCTGATTCTGTAAATGAACATTGTAACAAATACCTTTTTTGTCCATAAAGAAATATATCATCATTTTTTTTTCTATTTTAAGGGGGGGGGGGGGGGACCACACCTAGAGGTGAAAATCTTTCTTATTGGACCCAGGGGTTTCCTCTTACATGGAAGTAACAAAGATAATACACTTTGAAGAAAAATGATGTTAAAATGTGTTTTCAA
>JBCAUA010069860.1:0-11055 GCA_038406235.1 Peronia verruculata
GATAGATAGATAGATAGATAGATAGATAGATAGATAGATAGATAGATAGATAGATAGATAGATAGATAGATAAGTCTATTTTAAGCAATGTTTTCCTGTATAGTTCCTTTATTAGAAGAAAGTTCAACCTTTGAAATTACCCTAACATTTACGGTACATTTCATCTGGAACAAGCTAACGGTAAATTAGGCACAGAAGTACAGGCTTTCATGTGGAGCATTCAGGTTAGAATTGTGTGCCATAGAGGTTTTGATATAAACCTGAGCCTGGACGCCCAGTGAAAGAAAGGACCAATCAAGATAATCCCAGCGTATTCCGGCTTAAAGTACTTAACTGTATAACACCAGGACCTATGTCTCCACCTCAGGGGTTATCAAACGTCAATGTGTCCAGTACCCCTAGGTAACGTTTTGGAGTTGAGGTTGAGAGTGGTAATTTTTTTTAATTGTTTCTGTTTAAGCCAGAAGTCGGAACAACATACGTGGTAAAAGGGAATTATTGAACAATACGTGCGTAGACGTCATGTTTAGAGCTTTAAATGATATTAAACTTTTTAGCAGTAAATCAATCAATCAATCAATCAATCAATCAATCAATCAACCAATCAATCAATCAATTAATTAATTAATCACTCAATCAATCGATCGATCAATAGATCAATCAATCTATCAACTCAAATCGTTCAATAAATCAATCAATCAAACAATCAATTCCTTTTTAAAATTCATTTGTTTATTTATCTAATCATTCAAATAACCAAACAATGAACTGATCAATTTTTGATTAACCAGCCAAAAATCAATCAATCGATCAAGAAATCCGTCAAGCAAAAACGCAATCAATCAATTGGACAACCATTCGGTCATTCAATCAGTTACTCTGTTCTATCAGTGATTTGTTCGCTTTTATGTCAATCAATCAATCAATCAATCAATCAATCAATCAATGTGTCAACTAATCAGCAAAGAGAAGAATTGATAGATCAATTTACACTGCAAGCAATCACTTTTTAGGTCATCTATCCGCCATCCACCAATGTGTAATCAAAGAGTAAATTCTCATCTCAGCAATCAACCAATCTGCCCCCGTGTGGAAACCCTCGAACTAACAGTTTCTTAGCCCTACCGACTGGACGGAACCAGGTAGACAATTGAACTCTGTGTCTCGCTAATCAATCTGGGCCCGAGGATCTTTATCCACCTGGTTCCTGTACCTCTTTACTCAACCTGTCATAGTCTTAGATCACAGGCCCGTCGCCCCTGGCCAGGAATGAGGGGGAAAAATGCTCTGAGTTTTTGTCGATTTCTGACACTACAGCCATATGACTAGTGAGGTGATTAAAAATATCGTTGTTCCAGATGGTATTTTATTGACGAAAGGTAAGCGGCTTCTGACTACTTAGCTTACGGTACTGCTGTTCTTTGCTAAAAGACAGTGGGGGTGGCTCAGAGATACGCCCTTCTAGCAGACGCACATAGGGATGTATGTAACATTATAGTATTTCATTGGCCGTACATTAAGAGGGGCTTAAATGTATCGTTATTGTAGCTGGTTTGTTACTGGAGAATGACTGACGGCTTGTGATAATTTTCTTCTCTGTTCTTGTGAATGATAGCCTGGAGGACTCAAAGACATTCCTGCGTGATACAGATGCGTATAAAGAAAGGAAATATGCCTCAGCTTTGGTAGGATTTGCGTAGGTATATAGTCAGTGGGGTCCTCAAGTCTGTCACTGTTTTCCGGACGTTTTTGATTGATCAAGGACCAGTGATTCCTTTGGCTCTCTCTGGTGCTCCTTCTGCAAGCGGACACTGGAATTGGTGCAGTATGAAACAAAGTCGGTGAAAAGTCCACGAAAGTGATCCAGTAACTGTAAGTATCTCATATCAACTTAATGTACTGTTTTTCATCTTGTTGGATAGATAGATAGACAGACAGACAGACAAACAGACAGACAGACAGACAGAAACCTTTTTTAGAGTGCAGATAAAAACAAAAAAGAAAAGGAACAAGAAGTAGACGAAGAATTTATTTATGTATTTTTATTGAAGTGGAAAAATTGTGCCAAAGAATGTTAAGTTTACAGCAGCTGAAAAACGCAAACTTTTACCTCTGACTGTAGAGAGATAAATGATTCAAATAAACCTAACAAGTAAATTATTTTTATCATTATTATTCGATTATTGTTACTATTATTTTTGAAGATATAGGATCAAGTGTAAAATCTGAGCTATGATCAAATTGATCACAGAGCTATTAGGATCTAACAGATGGACTTGATATGGTTCTTAGTCCATTTTTCAGAAGTAGTCGACAATTTACATCCACGTGCACATAAATATTTGTTAAAAGCAAACCTTTCCCATAAGAGATAATTTTCATAGCTCTACACACAGGCAGTTTCCCAAAAATATGCTCAACATTTCAGCTATTGCTCGATTTGGGAGATCCTGCAATATGGACTTAATAGATTTTGTTGGATAAAGAAATGGGTTCCACTAACGACACATTTATTGAGATATTGTTTATTTGCAGACAACTGAACATTTTGTCACTGCTATTTCTTTGTTTAATTATCAATTTTCAGAACTTTCATATTATCCAGTCTCTAAAGGACAACCTCATGAAGGTATTTTAGTCTTAGTGAATACATTATCAACATTCTGTAATTACATTCTCATGTTATATTTGTTGGTGTCGGTGGCCTAGGGGTTGGGTAGTCGGATTCGGGATCAAAAGTCTCGGGTTCGAAGCCTGACTGGTCCCGACATTTTGTCCTTGGGAAAGACAGTTTACACATATTTCCTGACTCGACCCAGGTTTGAATGGGTATCCGACTATAGACTGTGATTGATATTGTTAGATTGATAAGGATTTGATCATCTAACAGACAGCCGCATTATGTGTTTCGAGGAAGCTGAGAAAGTTCATATCATATGAATAATTGATTATCTTCTTTGGGTAAAGCGCTTAGAGCCTATACTGTACTGGGATAAGCGCTATATAAATGCTCTCTATTATCATTATATTTAATTGCCATTACCCATAGTATTTATCAATGAAATGTTTGTGATGTTGCCGTAATTTTACGGGCGATACTTTACATAGCGAAGCGGAATGACCTCCTGTCCTTTATCAAACAGAATCAGAAGGGATCACGCCGGTATATTCCCTCCTGTTGTTGCTGTTTTCTGTCACTCTTTGTGTTCAAATTAGCATTTTTTTTTACCTTTACTCCACCTTTACTGCCCGCTGCAAACGGCTTTGTGTATAATGAATGTCTGGACTAACTCTTACAGCTGGTACCAGAGATCTGCCTGAGTTTATCTTTTACCTTTAGTCTATCACCTTAATTACGCCAGTTACACACTGAACTTTTACGTGGAATCTTAAAGTTCCGCATTGTGACACCCTATACTTATTCATGTCTTTGCGTCCATTTATAGCTGGTGTCATTTACCTGATAAGTTTTTAAAATAGGTCGAAAAGGTGGGGTTTCGAAATTCAATAGGGATTTCGAATTGATTCGAAAGGTGGAGAGGAAACATGCACGAAAAACAACAACAACAACAACACAAACAAACAAACACAAAAATAGAATGAGAGACAAAGAAAGAGAGAGAGAGAGAGAGAGAGAAAGAGAGAGAGAAACAGAAAGGTAATGGTAGTAGATATTTGGTCTTCATATTTCAAGTCCGAAACCTTCCCTATGGAGATCTGTGCTTAACGCGGGATAGTTCACGCCACTGTCAAATCTTGGGGCTGTACGCGACTGCTGGGTTCTGTACCTCGCCAAACTACTGGGTGTCAACTCTGATACTTACGTTAATTTATTATGTTCGAAGATGATAATTTAAAATGTCCATTTATATTTAATTAGAAACCGATATTGCTGCAATTGATTGGTTTAGCTGAATAAACTTGTAGAAGATTTCTAAACCTAGCTAGATTCACTGTGTGTAAAGTTTTCAGTTAAGAGTACACCTAGCGATTGGCGCACTGTATGCGTCACAAGAGATAAGACCTCTCTCAGGACTTTTTACTTTATGGCTCTACATTTATTGACATAGCACTGGTTTATAGTAATAGTTCCTTTATAACCAAGTCAAAAGTTCACACAGTTTTTTGTTATTACGGTCTAGATTTTTTTTTATTGTTATGTAAGATAACCCGTGACTGACCCCTAGACAATCATACGGTATTGATAATGTGGTAGGGAAGAAAGGCAGGGTTTAACACTGGAGATATTTGTGAGACTATGGTTGGAACTTGAGGAGATTTTAGGTCTTGAAAACAGGAACGACGACAGAATGATTGGATGAGAGACAGAAAGGGAGAAAGGGAGGAAGGAAAGAGGAGTGAATGGGCAAAAAGAAAGACTGAAAATCTGTTGAAAGAGTATGGTTTGAGAAAGGAGAAAAAAAGAGATTGAATGAAATACTGAGCTAGAGAAGGATATCTTCGGAGAGAGGGAGGGAAGAACATGGGGGGGAGGGGGTTGACATAGTTAGAGAGAGAAAGAGAGAGAGAAAGAGAGAGAAAGAAAGAGAGAGAGAGAGGGGGGGGGAGAGAAAAGAGAAAATCAGAAACAGAGGCAGAGATCTGTTGCAGCTTTTCTCCAGTGATAACATGCTATTTTTTCCTTTTTTTTGCCCAAGGGGAGGTGGAGGGGGTGGGTGGGGGGGGGGTTGTTTTTAAACAGACTATTTGACCAGTTTGGTAATAAATTACCTGCATTCCTGTTTTTCTACTCCATTTTGATAGTACTGTGGTATTTGGTGGTCATCCACTGTTATAGGACTAATAATGTAATGACGGAAAAGCATCCAATCTGCTGTTACATTTTTCGACACTGTTAGCGACACCTTTGGCGTTACACACGCTTTTACTTTCAACTTTCATTTTTTTTCCCCCACTTGAAGCAGACTCAGTACACTGAATGGAAAAATAAAATAAGAACGGGAAAAAGACATCGGATGGAGAAAGAAGGAACTTGGCTTCAAAAGTTTTCGAAACTTACCAATGTTAACGTTTGAATGACCATAGAATGATACAATACACAGAGGTGCTGGTTATCACAGAGTTAAACAATCCCAGGGGAACTTTGGAGAGAATAGACCATGACGTCATTTCCGGTCCTGGCCTTGCGAGACTCCAGCTATTTTCCCTTATCGGCGACAGATGACAGCTAGGCTTATAAATTACACAGTGATCAAAACAAATGATCGTTTGAGAAATCACAACGACTCGTGAGATCAGATTTAAAAGTCTACGCCATCGGCGCCCGTTTCTTTTTTCTTTCTGTCTTTCTTTGGTATGAATGGAAATGCAGCTGTTGTTAACTCTTTTGTCTCCAAGATCTTTCTGTGTTGTTTCTCTACTGACTGTGAGACAAAACGACCAGAATAGCCACATGATGTTTTCATCGGATTCCATGATACAAAGTGATCTGAAAACAGAACAAAAAAATTTAAAAAATGAAAACGTCTGTTTGTTTAGACTGAGAAAATTGTTTATCAAATAAGATTTGATTGCATGCAAGTAGCGTCCATTACGAATGATGTAAAAACTTCGATTTACCTCTGTGTTTTTAAATTGTTGCCTATTGTCAAATTCTTAAACACCAGACATTCATACGAAAGAATGAATTTTGACGCATTTTTGTTTCTTCACCAAACCATTCTTCATCAATCGAAAAATGCAGTTCAGAGTTCAGTTACCTGAAATAGACTGAATAAAAGCCCAACAAATTGTAATATAGTTTCATGGAATAAACAAATAGACTGAATAAAAGCCCAACAAATTGTAACATAGTTGCATGGAATGACAAAAACTAATAAGAATTTACAAAAGTGGTCGGTCATTTTCTCAATAAATTCAGCTGCAGCAACAGGTCATCCCCATCGTCTTCTATTCCCAATATCTCGACTTCTACTTAAGTTAGAACAACACTTTTTATTCACACACAGAGAGGGAAATAAATAATCTTTACAGTGATACCCATAACTCCATATGCTCCAAATTTGAGGGGAATCTGATTTCACCTTGTCGCTTCTCATTTTTTTTTTAATGTATTATGCCATGCTGGACTTCCACAGGGTTAAAAATAAGATAAAAGCCGTTATTTGTTTTCTGTCACCGCTTTCGCCCCACTTAACATGAGAGAACGTGGAAAAGCAAACAGAATGTAGAAAAGCAAAGCAGAGCGAGAGAAAGAAGCAAAAACAAAAGTTCAAATGTCGCTTTAAGATAAGCAGTGACACCCAGAAGTGCCTTACATGTGTACATAATTAATTTTTGTTCCACTGGATCAGGTGAGGATTTATAAAAATGACACACACAAACGTGACGTGTTTGGAAAACAAATAAAAAGACTAAAAACCAGGAGAGTGAAATGAAAGGTTTAGGTGGCTTTGCTTTATTACTCGGTGGGGTGTCTGCCTGGAGTTGGAAGAGAGAGATGAGAAGAAAAGTAAGTTAGGCTGACCGTTTTCATTTTTATATTGTCGTTTTGTTTATTATCTTTTTTCTTTAGTTAAGGAGTAGTTAAAACATTTATTGAAATCCAGTGTCACTGAAACACAACGAAACAACGAGTGTCTTGATAAATAATGAGTAAGAAATATTCGTCCCTTGTTACTTTATCTCCACAATTTGGGCTATTTCAAGATACATGATGTCATATGAAAGAGGGATAGCAAATCTGCCATATAAGGAATTATTTCAGCGATCACTAGCCCAAACAGGTCGATTTTGAAAATCATTTTGTCCTATCTCCTATGTGCCAAAATAAGTGCTAAAGATGAAACATCAATTTTCTACAAAATGCGAAAAATGGCGATAGAACAATAGAAAACTTAGCTCATGTTCTGCTTATTTTTTCACTGTATTTTCTTACTAGCGCCTCTTCTGTTCCTCTTCTCTCTCTCTCTCTCCCCCCCCCCACCTTTCTCCTAAATCTCTGTCTCCTATAACGTTTATACAGATAAAAAAGTGGCCTAACCACTGACGCGTTTGATCAGTTCAAAGATTTGTAAATACTGACCTACAAGCAGTTACCAGGAAAGCTTGTTTTTCTCTAGCAATTCTTCAGTAAGTAAGTGCTTTAAGAATTTAGTAGGTAGATAGATGATGGCAGGTAATTAATGGGTTAAGAAGTTAGTAGGTAGATAGATGATGGCAGGTAATTAATGGGTTAAGAAGTTAGTAGGTAGATAGGTGGGGTCAGGTAATTAACGGGTTAAGAAGTTAGTAGGTAGATAGGTGATGGCAGGTAATTAATGGGTTAAGAAGTTAGTAGGTAGATAGGTGGGGTCAGATAATTAATGGGTTAAGAAGTTAGTAGCTAGATAGATGATGGCAGGCAATTAATGGGTTAAGAGGTCAGTAGATAGATAGATGTTGGCAGGCAATTAAGTAAATTATGCTGTTGAATTATAAATATGTAGAAAATTAGAGTGTGGATAGATAAGCAAGCAGATAAGAAAACGTTATGTAGATTTATTTACAGAAAAAGATCAGGGAAATGTACTGAATGAGTAAAAGAGAGCACGACTGTGTGAGCGGCTAGCAAGCAAATTAGTCAAGAAAAACATGGGGAAAAAAAAGTTTACTCTATCACTTTACAATAGCATATGACGGTTTCTGAAGTCATTCTGTTGTAATCTTGCTTTTCTAAACTCTTTATCCGCTATCGCCAGCAGGCCGACATTTCACGTACCGCCGCCAAAGCTGGCAGGAATTAATTCTCGGTTAGCATGTCTTATCAGCAAAATCTGGCGGTCGTATACAGCGCGCGGCGCCGCCCCTTGCAGTCGGAAACGCGTCGAGCGGGTGGGGGGAGAAACGGCTGAGAATAGGGACCCAAAAACGCCGCGGAAACGCTAGCCGATTGACGCAAGATCGCCCGCCCGGTGCAGCTATGCTAGCGATCAATCGAACCCGGAATAAAGCACAAGTAGAAAGGATATATTGATAAAAAAAGCAGGAAAAACTCGGGCGTCTGTGCTGGGATATTTGTCTTGAACAGAAGTACAGGATTAGCAAGTCAGGAGTGAAAGCGGGTTGAGGATTTCTCTAGACTCATTCTGTACCTTTAACTTTTCCGATATTTTTTTTGTAATCTTTAACTACTGTAATGTGTTTCAAAAAGAATGCCAGTTTATACGTTGTGCAGGATTTGTTTTATCGATGTGATTGTTAGAACTTTAAGGAAATAATTAAGCTTAATTGTCAGAATTCAACCTTGCACTTGTTACAGTGACTGGCTGTGGGTTAAACGTTCATCTGATTTCCTGCCTGGTAGTAAAATATTGGATTTTCCCATCTCTGTTTGTTTTCCTATAAATGCTCCTAGATGGCGTGAGTATTTGTGCTATCATGAGCATATGATCACATAACACAATACTTTTATGTTATTTTTTGACCACGGTTGTGGACAGCTGAGATAACCACCAATAGATGAGGTTGAAAAGCTTATGAAAACCATGGTATTTGTAAATATCGGAAAGTCTTCACAGCGAGAGTGTTAAAGTGTTATAGTCATCTTTGTTCGGTTAGCTGTGATATCCAAGTCAGTTGAGTCCTAGGTAGATCACATAAAATAACGTGTAAGACGGGAGCCACAGTGCATCTTGTGTCTGTGTCTAACTCTAGCATTGCAGCCGCATAATGTTATAGACCAAACTTATTTCATTGCCGCGGGCTGCAGTGCGTCTGGGTCTGACCACATGGCCAGCTAGCGTGTCAGCTCGCTTTTTTTGTTATACATACCTGTCTACTCTATTTTGCGTCTTGCAAGCTCGCAACATGATTACATGTGGCTGCAGTGCGAGAGTGAGACACAGACACAGTTGCACTGTAGCTACGGCCTAATGCTCTAAAAACAAACCGGTTGGAGAATACACAGCCATAACTGTTGCCATATAAATACAGTTTTCTCAAAAGTAGATTTCACAATCAATCAACGTTTACACACTCATGGCACGTGGGCCATAAATAGGCTAACAGTTGTTTAAATGATAGATTTGTTCCGACCAATCCAACGGTTGGAAATCCCCGTCTAATTTTGGTAAGGGGGGGGGGTACAAACACTCCAAACTATTCACCACCATTGACATGGAAAAAAAAAAAAAGAAAAATGTACGGCACCGGTGAGAAATTGTTGTCAAATCTCGTGGTAGAGCGTATCAAACATCAGTGAGTATTCTATTTTTAGCAGGGGGTACAAACACTCCGCCGGGGATTTCCAGGTTTTTTGCTTAGTCGAATATGAACTTTTGTGTAGTGATGTAGGTCAAGATAAATCAAGCCATCCCTCTTAACCAATTCAAAAGCGTTTTCAACATATTATACAAAATTAAACTTTGTTACATGTCTACTGACGGACTTTAAAAACGCAACACGTGAAAATCATTCTACATATCAAGTGTTGCGTTTTTCAAGTCCGTCAGTATAGATAAAGTGTTTAACTAATTTGATTGTATGTAATTAAGAATTTGTTACAAAATGTATTAAAACACGTAAAATGCCTACGTACAGAGAGTATCCTGCCTACTTTCTGCCCATCCTGTATAATATATGAAACGTAGAAATGTCTCTACTGCAATCGTGTCAAGCTTTTTAAAAGGCATGACAGATATCAATATAGAACGATAAAAATTTGATTGCCTCAAAAATTGATAATTTTCAGCGTGAGACTGGTTTTTCCCAGAATCTTACAGGGTTACGTTATTGGTCGTGTAAACACAGCACTGTGAATGATGCTATCTATGTTTTGTTCCCTTCTTATTAATGGCATTGCAGTCATTTTGTAACCAAAGCCAAGTTGATGAGGTATTTGAAGTTCAGTGATGACATAATAATTACATTCGTATTGAAAAGTTTTGATTTAACCTGGGACATTATTTCTTTATTTGTCTCACCGTTTCTTAAACAGACTAAATTTAGTCCAGCTATATGCTATATTTTTAGTACCACCGTATTCTTGTTTCTTGCAAGCTTTTTTGTTTAACTATATCATTCTTTACTACAGCATAATAGTTGGGCAAGTCGGAGATACAGTAAATATTATATGATATTCTAGGTAGGTTCAATCTTTTAGATTTCTGGAAGACCTCAGGTAATGATAGCTAGTTGTTGTGTCGTCAAGTGTTGGAACACATACCGTGTTATAGGGATTAAATTGGCGGGCTATACAGATGACACTTTAAAGACTTCAGTGAGAGCTGTGATTTCCTGACCTTTCCAGGAAATGAACTGATCCAATCATTATCGTAGCTCCATTGTGGAAAACTCCAGTCTGTAGAAACAGCCGGTGAGCAGTAAAGATGGAAAAGGATACTACCGTTTTCTCCGACACAAATCAAAGTGTGAGTGGTCATTAACAGAACGTCATTTATTAGTTAAAAATACTAGATTTACTATGAGGTTGTGGTTTTCCAATACTGATAACACCTCCATAGCCCGAAAGGTAAGTTTTCGTTTATTTGCTCAATTGCTATTCCTACCAAAGTGAATTTTCGATTCATAAGTTGTTAAAGTTGTATTTCGTCCAGTGTTGTTAGAGAAAATAAGATAATATGAGATAACTTTATTTTCCACAAAAGAAGAAATTTCTTGTATAATGTGAAAACGAGCTAGGTTCAGAATCATATATAAACATATCGTAAAAATTATGCATAATGTTAAATACTAATCATACATTCACTTTTACAGCTCTTCTATCTCCTCTTCCTTTGATCGAATATGTTACATCTGTCACATCTCTGCCAAAGTTCCTTAATTAACTTTCGTTGTTACATCCCGGCCTCTGCGGTTAATTATATTTTAAGTATTCACTGTGACAGTACATATCGTCATGAGGCGTAGCTACGTGTATAAAATGAGCTTGTGGAATTCCACGGCAATCACGCTGCTAAATGTGTTGTCTTCGACTGCTTCAATGGTAATAGGTAAACAGTTAGACACACAAACAGGAAGACAAACATAGATAGATAGATAGATAGATAGATAGATAGATAGATAGATAGATAGATAGATAGATAGATAGATAGA
>JBCAUA010069871.1:0-11054 GCA_038406235.1 Peronia verruculata
ATAAAATTCGAACAGACGTTCCCATGTCGAGCCAATACAAAATTATTTCGCCTTTACTATGTGGTGCAACTTTTTCATTTGCCTATGCTTTCTCATTGCAATACTAGGCCCAGATAGACATACGATAAAATTATACTGTGAGAACCATGTTCAATAGTTCATATTCGACTAAGCAAAAAACGTGGAAATCCCCGGCGGAGTGTTTGTACCCTCCTGCCAAAAAATAGAACACTCATTGATGTTTGCCATCACTCCACCCGGGAACAACTGTCACCCGTCCGTGCATTTGTATGTGTTTTTCTATGCCAGGTATAGTGAATAGTTTGGAGCGTTTGTACCCCTCTACTAAAATTAGACGGGGCTCTCCAGCCGTTCGCTTGGTCGAAACAAATCTGTTGTCACCGGTCCCGTGCATTTTTATGTGTTCTTTCATGTCAATGGTAGTGAACAGTTTGGAGTGTTTCTATCCCCCTCTTAATTAGACGGTGCTTTCCAACCGTTCTTTTGATCGGAGCAAATCTACCTCATATTATGATATTTGTAGTGTCATAAGAAATATTCAACCCCTCTTGATTGGGGAGGGGGGGGGGGGTTAGGGAATGGGAGGGGAAGAGTGGGTGGAAGGGAGAGGTGAGGTGGGTGGGGGAAGGAGATGTGTGGGTAGGGAGGTGAGAGGAGTAAATGGCCCTTTCTCTCCTCATTTCTAGATTTGTTCCGAGCAAGTGAATGGCTGGAAATCATATCTAATTTTAGTCGTTGGGTACAAACACTCCAAATTCTTCACTACCACTGACATAGACACATAAATAATAAAATGCATGGTACCGGTGACAACTGTTCTCTGATCTCGTGGTGAAGCGGTAACAAACATCAGTGAGTGTTCTATTTTAGGCAGGCGGGTACAAACACTCCGTCGGGAAATTCCAGGTTTCTCCTTAGTCGATTATGAACTATTGCTAGTGATGGTCCTGACAAATATACCGTACCGACCTGATACATACCGATACATAATGAAAAATAGCTGAGACACAGATCGATAGAGCAGTCAGATCAGGCAACATGGCACATTCTTTGTACATGTACTCACCCCTTAACTTTGGATTTCAAATCAGCCTAAGAGCCACATGGCCCGCAGAACAACAGCACTAATTGGTTAGGCTAATGTCTGCGTGGCTTAGGCCTACGGGGAGCTCAGAGAGTCGATGAAGAGGGAGAATTTCTACCGATGTGGAATGTGACCAGTCCGGTGGTAAATGTTTGGTCTGTCTCTTTGGGGATACCTTGATGTGCAAATCTATTAGGGAGTGCATTGTCTGAGCCACAGAGTCGAGCAGCTGATATTGAACTTAAGTAATTGTTTGACAGAAGTTAGGAGACATGGTAACTGTATAATGACAAAATAATAATAATAAAAAGAAGAAGAAGTCAAAGAAGAAGAAGGAGAAGAAGAAGGAAAAGAAGAAGAAGAACAAGAAGAAGAAGAAAAAGAAGGAGAAGAAGATGTAAAAGAAGAAGAGGAAGAAGAAGAAGGAGAAAAAGAACAAGAAGAAAAAGAAGAAGAAGAAGTAAAAAAAGAAGAAGAGGTAAAAGGAGAAGAGGAAGAAATAAAAGAGGAAGAAGAAAAAAAGAAGAGGAAGAAGAAGAGGAAGAAAAAGAGGAGGAAAAAGATGAAGACAGAGAAGAAGAGAAATTACAAGAACGGTGATGCTGATAATGTCAATAACAATTATAGACATTTTGTAAATATGAAAATGATGTTGTTGTTTTTTTTTTTTTGAGATATAAGCCGCGTTTATAATGTGACTGTAGCCTTTCAACTCTAGGAAAATTGGATTGTCGATTATCTCGGCTTTAAATGTGTGTCTAATTTGGTTAGTGAAGAATTCGTTGCTTATAAATTGCGTAATTTGGAACTTTAAAACATAGGCGGCTTAAGTCTTTGCGTGTATTGAAATATTCCCATCATCATCTGGACACGACTGGCACAGAAAACCATTGGCAAGCACTCTCTTATTCCTCATTGCACGATCAACATTAGAAATGAGTTGTTGGCAATTTTACAATATCAGAACAAACATTAAATATTTCAGGAAATGTGAGGGGAGATATGGTTTTTTTTTTTTTTTGTTTGTTTGCTTGACTGTTGTACAATTATTTTATTGATTGTTTTTCTTTTACAAACTCATTCATATAGTTACTTTTCTGATAAAATCATGAGATTATATCCTTTACATATTTTCTGGCCCAGTCTATGGCAAATAAACCGATATAAGTGCCAATGAAACAACAAAGTTGAACAATTACTTTAAAGTCTCCTCTTTGAGATAACATAAAGCCTCATAATAATAGGGAGACACAAGGCAGGAATAGTTTCTTATCTCTCTAGGCTGTAGAGGCTAGGCTGATAACTGAGGCAGATTCTACAGAATAATTTTTTAAAAGCCACATTTGGTTTGCAGTTTGTTTACTGGCATAAATACATTTTGAGACGATCTATCGGCAGGTAGAGATTTTTTGATCCTCGATGAAATCATATTGAACAATAGGATTTGGTGTACATGTATAAGTAAATTTGATTATTGAAAATTTTAGAACTAAATGATATAATATAATGCATGTTTGTATAATTTATATGCATGTGGGTGTGTAGGTGTGTCTGTCTGTGTGTGCCTGTGTGTGCGTGTGTGTGTGTGTGCGTGTGTGTGTGTGTGTGTGTATGTGTGTGCATAATACGTGTCTTTGAATATATGGGTAAGGAGGTAAATACAAATGCATATGGAAATTGTTAATGTATCTTCGTACTGTGTATTCTTCATAACATATTTATTTTTTTGTTTCAGCTGTTTTTTCTGCACTGATCAGAATGTGTTTCCTCCTGGACAAGTAAACTATTTGTATTGGTATTCGTATAATCTTAAATCATGCAAATAATCTGAGGACTGCAAGAGGGTATTTTACGTTTAAGAGGACGAAACGAACATCGACGCTTCGCCTATGTTCAAATAACAGATTTTATATTCCCATCACTGTCCACTGAATACTTCTCAACTAAATTTAATTTGACGGTTATTCGATGCTGTTTTTTTTTTCTTCTTTGTGTGTGTGTGGAAGGGGGGGGGGGAGGGGCTGGAGGCAAATCAGTGCTGGCCTAGGCGTCCCTATACCAGGCCGAACACCCGCCAAAGGCATTGAAGGCTGACAGTTTACGTCACCAGATTCAAAGCACCGTTTAAAAAATCAGTAAAAAGAGGCCAAATTGTTGACCTTAAAATTTTATTCATACAAATCATAACTTGTCAAAAATGAGACAGATATTAATTTAAAAAGATCAATGATATGAAAACACTCTTCAGAATCAAATTTGAGAAATATTTTAGATATTAATAACGACACCCAAATTGAGAAAAAGCCGCCAAATCTGTGAGCACCATGAATGGAGAGTTCAACAAGTGTCATCCCAACTGAGCTTTTATTCTCCGAAGTTTCGTCGTCTCAAAATGAAAGTGTCCAAACTACGTGATAAAACTGTTGCAATTAGAACAGTTTAATTCTAGGGCCACGATTTATTGCCAGCCCTCAATGAATCCGGTTAACTGACCTCTTTACAGTGACGCTTAGGTGCTGGCTGATAGATCTAGATCAGCTCAGTAAAGAAGAAGTTGTTCAGCATAAACCTTGACCATCTTATAAGGTTATAGTAATCATTGCTCTTATCTCCCTCATCTGCACTTGCTCTGGTAGTAATGATTTAGATATGGTCACGTTAAGCAGAATGATCGCAAAGGATTATGTCAGGTATTTCATCAAAAATTTAACCTACGTATCACCTTGCTTAGTCTTGCTTAAGTTTATTGACAGACCTACATCCCATTCTTAAGTGAACACACCTGTCACCTGTCACCTGTCCCTTGACGACAAGCATCGTTGGGGCACCCGTGAAGACCTTGCCACCACCCTTCTCCATTTGTCTCTGTCCTCCGCCGCTCTCTGGGACTCTGCCAGGCCCATTCCGGTCCACTCCTGGATGTCATCCTCCCATCTCTTTCTCTGCCTTCCCCTTCTTCGGCTCCCATTTCACAATTTCACGATTAAACCCCCTTGACGAATTTATCATTCTCTGCAAGACAACTGATTACCGCATCCTTAAGCCAAGGAATGTCAGGGGAGCCATGAGATCAAATGCTGGCTCATCATAATTATTTGCCCTGGGAAATCCCCTCCCCCCTCCCCCACCTCTTCCCTTCCCCTCCAGTCTTCCCTCCCCCGCCATTCCAAAAGATGCCTACTGTAGCAACATAGAACTGCCCTGACTGCTGGGAGTTATTCCTTAACCATGAATAGTAATGTTATCATAGAAAGAAAATTACAATGAGACTCTCTGAGTTAAGAATTCTGTTAGTATGGATCAGTGAGACTTTTAGGGTTAAATCAATACCCTAGGCATGCAAACATTTGAATGCTTATGCACTTCGAACGGAACCATGTGATAATGACAACAGAAGCAATAACAACAACAACAACGATATTAACAACAAAGAATTAGTATATATACTGAGCAATGCTCAGACTAAACCCTTTCTCTTTTCCGATAAAGAAATATTATGATGGGAGGAAGGGAATGTGGAAAAAGGATAAAAAAAAAAAAAAGAAAGAAAGAAAGAAAGAGATCAATGAGAGGTTAGAGAATACTACACATGTTATTTATGCATGAGACATCGATTAGAAACTAACATGACGGCGAGAGTAATGCTTTTTGCACAATGGGCGCTATCACCGCCCTGTAATGATGATAGAGATGGGATTGTCTGTGAGTGATTTAGCGTGAAATTGCCTAGTATAATCCAAAAGGGGGATGTGGGGTGCGAAAAGGAGGGAAGAGCTTTTCTACATCATACAATCCTTGCCCTGGGCAGAGCACAATAGAGAGATGGACGAGTGCACGGTATGGGAGAAGGTCGATAATTCATGAGCACAGCAATCGATTGATTTTTCTTTCTTTTACATTTTTGCTTATTTTTTGACAATATACTGATCCAATCAAATGGGTGACATGTTAGAGTTTTTTTTCCCCCTATACATTATTTTCCCTTCCCACAGAAATCAATTGAGCACATAAATCTAACAATAATTACACTTAGTACCCTAAATAAATATGAAAAGACAAGGATAATTCTTGTATTATCCCCGTGGATTCATTGTTACAGATTCCATCAATAAAGGGATTTTCCAAGTGCAGATCAATTATTAACCCTAGAAGTGCCAAGCCTCTGGCTTACACATCTCAATGTGTCTCCTCTCGTTCAATCCGAGAGATCCCCTTTGCTCACCGCATTTTGGACCGCAGAATATTTACTAAGATCCAGCTTGCGAACTAGTAGGATATGTACTATTCGAATCCAAAAATCTACTAAGACATCCAATGTTTCAGCATTCATAGACTTGGTAGTTGATGGGTTAACAATAAACCACTAACTCCCCAGTGATATTATGAACAAATTATCTTATCAAAATACGTCATATATCTCTACAGTCAAATGAACAGGCGATGTAACTGATCCCCACTAATGTGATTTTGATCCAGTTCTGTATTGTTAAGCTGTTCGAATTTTACTGCGTTGTACAAGAATGGCTACGGACAAAAAAGTAGCTATATCTTTTTAATAATTCTTTCCTCTCCGCCTCCCTCCCCTCATCTCCCACCCCTCACGCCCCCCCCCTCCTCCCAAGGGTCGTATACAACAAAGATAGATCTCTAATTTTCTTAAGTAAGCCATGGCCAAATAATGGCCTTGGACATTAATATAATAACATTAGCTCTCCCCTACTTTCATCCCCCCCCCCCCCCCACTAAAAAGCTCGTTCCACTCTACCCTGAATTTAAGCTGTGTCCTAGTTCGGTCTCATATTTCGCTATTCATTTCTGAAGAAAGCCAACGACATGTAAGCTTTGCGTTTTATTAAATGGCGGCGGTAGGTAAGCTTTAAATTTCATTAAACGATAGGTCCAGAAGGAGGACGTCTCTACCTAACGAAAAACCGAGAACCTTTGGCAATACCTGTGACACCCACTGTGTCTTAATGTTCGTCACTTTAATAAAGATGAACCCAATTTTTCTCCACTCACAGCTCTGACTTTCAGAGTCAGTTCAGCCCTTGCTTAGTCAGTCAGTCAGTCAGTCAGTCAGTCAGTCAGTCACTCACTCACTCACTCACTCACTCACTCACTCACTCACTCACTCACTCACTCACTCACTCACTCACTCACTCACTCACACATTCACTCACTCACTCACTCACTCACACATTCACTCACTCACTCACTCACTCAATCACTCAGTCACACACTCACTTATACACTCATTTACTAACTCAACTCGCTCAATCACTCAACCACTCTAAATCACCCATTCATAATTTTATTCAATCGCGCACTAATTCAAACGTTATTTCAAAGTACTTCTGTCATTGCGTTGTGCTGTCTGCCCTCACACTGTGTTCTATTTACTGCGCAGTCTGCCTGCTTACTGTTCTGTCTGTCTATGCATTGTGTTGTCTGTCTGCATACTGTGATGTTTGTCTACACACTGTGCTGTCTGTCTGCTTGCTGTTTTGCCTGTCTGCGCACTGTGTTGTCTGCCTGCACTCTGTCTTGTCTGTCTTCCTACTGTGTTATCTATCTGCACACTGTCTGCTCATTGTGTTTTCTTCCTATACACTGTGATGTCTATAATGAGCCTTGTCGTCCTATTCACTGTGTTGTCTGTCTGCATAATTAAGTGCTGTCTGCTTTCTCAGCACAATCTTTCGTTTATCTGTCTACCATGACTTATTACCACCATGTACTTTCTCTATTTGCCGCAGAATGTGTTGTCTGTTAGAATACTGTGCTGTCTGCCTACACACCGTATGTTATGCTTTCTGGGCACTAAATGTAAACGCCAGCCTGTACTAGACCTATAATCCACCACTCGTTAGTCCGTCTCCCTATGGTTACCATAGAACCCTGTTTCATCCCTTTTCCTCCTTAACGTTCGCATCGCGTCCTTTTCTCCTGATTACTCCCTTGTTTTTCCTGCGTCATTATGTTGTTGTCGTTATTGTTGTTGTTGTTGTTTTCCTCTTAACTCCCAATTGTCCCAGTTCATCGATCCATCATATTTTCTCTTTCTCCCTCTATCTTTCTCTTTTCCTCACTCTCTCTCATTGACTCTCTCTATCTCGCTCTCTCTTTTATTCTCTGTCTCTCTCTCTCTCTCTCTCTCCGCCCACGTTCCAGTCTCATGAATGTCTTGGATTTTATCCCTCTTTCTTTTCACTGACCCTTTCTGTCACTCCTTACTTATCCTTTCATTCTTCAAGCCGCTCCACCCGTCATCTGTATCGTGTCAGATTTTACCCCTACCCTTCCCCCCTACCCCACTCAACCATCTTTCCGCCCCCTCCTCCCTCCCTCCCCCTCCCTTGGGTACTCTGTGCCACAACTATCGATCTGGCTGCTGCCTAGTCCTCTCAATGCACTGGCTGCTGATCCGGACAGGTTTGTGTCAACTCAGCGTCACTGCTGACATCTTCCAGATACAATCTCTGACAACCAGACCTAATGCTTGAAATAGCCTTAAGATACCGTGCAATCTTGACAAATACAGGCTAACATTTCTGAAAAATGATGTAGGTTTTAGGAAATGCTCTCAAATCCTGTCTTGTTCTTACTGATTTGGATAGCCATTGGATGTCACAAGCAAGAATTTTCCTGAATCTGGTCTGTGGGTATGTTTGTTCGGACCAGCAGCCAGTGACGTTGTGTCTAATAGGGTCATATTGCTAGGAATTGAGATTCCTCACCGTCGCTGTTCCTCCACCCTCCCCCTCCCCCCTCCTCTTCCTCCTCCCGCCGTTGTTCTGTTGCTCAGACATATAGATCTATTCTGTGACAATGTGGGCTTTGATTCTGTTGTCTGGCTGAGACAATGGGACGCTGATTCCATTCTGTGCCTAGCATAGGAGACCTATTAACTCTGCCTTTTTTCCTTCAGTAGTGATAGGGAGTGACTCTTGCAATAAAGGTGAGTAGATCTTGTCTCATAATATTTCAAAGGATGCCCTGTATTGGCTTGCTATTTTTCAACGAGTTTGTGTGAATCATTTTCTTTACATACTTTAGAACAATCCTTGAATTCAAAATCTAATGGTAATTAGAAGGAAATTCTAAAATTCCAAGAACTCTTTTTTTCAGTAGCGATAGGAAGGGAGTAGGGCCAATACGATGAGTTGGTTTTGTTTCGGATTCTAAAAGAAGTGAATTTGCTCCTCCTTTTTCATCAACCAGTTTGCTCGAAATTTTACACACATATCCTACACATCTTTGACTTCGATATGTAGATATGTTTAGAAGCAGAAGAAAACCTACACAGCTCCTTCAACAGCGACAGCGAGAAAATACTGCACGTAAGATGAATAGCATTTGTCTCGGATTACAAAGTAAATGTATTTGCTATTCCCATTTCATCAATCAATTTGCTAGAAATTTTACAAACAGCACACCCTTGACCTCAATATTTAGGAATGCTTAGAAGTAGAGGGGAAAATTAGAAACGTGTCCAGCAGCGATAGAAAAGTAGTCTTGCAAATAACATGTATAGATCTTGTCGTGCATTAGTAAGTACGTACAGGCCAAACAGGCTTGATTTTTTTATCTTTCAATTTCTCTGAGATGTGCATACAGACTAGATCTATACATATCGTTAAACTGAATAGCTAAAACCAGTTGGAAAGAAATATTCAAACTGCTTATTTTTTTCAACAACTTCAGCAGTGATAGGTAAGGAAGGTTTGCCTCAGATATCAGTATAAATATGCTTTTTATTAGGTCTGTTCTTTTATCAACCACTTTGCTTGAACTTTAGCAAATAGACACGTCTTTGGATTCAATGTATAACACAATGAAAAGGAAATTTAAGCAGCCTGTCTTTCCCCTCAGCAGTGATAAAAAGTTACTGCAGGAAACAGCAATTGTGTCTCGAATTACAGAAAAGTCTAACTGTACTATTTTTCATCAGCCAGTTTGCTTGAGATGTATACATACCGACATTCTTATATGCAATATTTAAAACTAATTAGGGGAAAATATAACTCTTCTTAGATGGCTTTTTTTTTTTTTTTGTTTTGTTTTGTTCAACAACTTTAGCAGCGAAAGAGAGCGAGCCCAGCAGATACGATAAATACATTGTGTCTAGGATTACAAGACGAATGTACTATATAATAATAACCATCCTCTTATATCAACACGTTCGCTCGCAATTTTGCAGACGTACACAGACATCCTTGAGTTCAAAATTACTTGGAGGATATTTAAACGACTCAACGATCTGCCTGTCTCCTTCAGCAGAGGTAGGGAAGAGGCTGTGCAGATAAGGTGGATAGGCGGCATATTTTGTCAGATCTGTTGTCATGTCTTGTTGTTAATGCGGTAGTTACTTGGAGACATGATCGAGATTTAAACTTTGCTCCATCATAGAAACGAAATGCTTGTAGCAACCAAGGGTTGAGACTCCATTGAACATAGTTTACACACACAAATATATAAATAATATTATTATCAACAGATAGCGAGCATTTACAGACTCATATCGCCGATTCCCTACAAGTGCACTGAGCTCCCCTACAAACTCTAAGCGATTTACAATCTGTTATTACCCCAGGCAAATCCAAAGCCCCTTGTGGGGGCCCGAGGTTTATGAGTAGGTTCTCTTCTCCCATCTGCAGGTGGTGTAAGCCCGCCATCGGTGGGGTGTCTCCCAAGGAGTGCCATCATTTACATTCCGGGGGAGACATCTCTTCTTTCTCTCCTTGCTCCTGTCCTCTGTCCGGGTCTCTTTCCTCTCCTCTTCTTGACGTGTAAACGTATATAACCGTGTTTGACACAGTAAAGCCGTAATCGTGCTGATGTGTCGTTAAATTCCAACACAAACAAGCAGATCCAAAGGAGGGACTCATAAACGCTCTATTCCTCCTGGGAAGCATAAAAGGCGCCTGCCTTTTAGGCCCTCAAATTATATAATTTTATATTATCACACTATAACTATAATAATAGAAACAACAGTAGCAGCAACGCTAAAAGCAACAACAGTTCATATTCTCAGTTAAAGTGCAACCTCAGAAATCAACCTTGCAATGATGAACAAATAACGACAAGCTATATATAGGAACAGCGAAAGAAAAATGTACAGGGATCCCATATCTTTAAGAAACTCATTCCTATGCAGGGCCACAATGGAATAGCCAGTCTCAAGGGGCAATAGCTGAAATGGAATGAAAAAAAAAAAATGCCAGGAGCTAGCAGAATGAGCTGTGCTCAACGTATCTGAGACTTTATATTCAAGTAGGGAGATTGGTAATATTCCTGTTTAGTGCAGCCATTGGCGTTATCGGTGTGTAAAATGGATAGATCGGACTAGGAAGGTTTACACTTTGCCTTTAGCAGTGTTGAAATGGTGGTGCAAAATTGGAGTAGAGCTAATGGAAGTATTAATGCATCATTCCATTTGTCCATTCATTCGTCCCGTCTGTTCGTTCGTCCATCTTCCCACAACTGCCATTGATTAGGAGTCTACCTGCGCATTCGGCCATCTATTCATCCATGTTTTTTGTTTATCAGTGTATAAGAAGTGAAAAGAGAATTCTCTTGCCAAAGCGCTTCACTGCTGGGTTATATCGTCTCGTGCAAATTTTCGCGTTTTTGTTTATCCTTTCTTCCATCCATCCAACGGTCTGTCTGTTCGTCTATGCACCATCCTCCTATCCTTAAATCCTTTCATCCATCCATCTTCCATTCAATCATCCATCCATTCATTCATCCATCCATCCATCCGTCTGTCTGTCCCTAAGTCCATCCATCCATCTGTCCATCCATGAATACATCCATTTATCCGTCCATCCATCCACCCATCCATCAATCCACAAGTCCCCTCCTTTATTCATCTGTCCCTACCTTCATTTCTGCATCCATCCATTGGGCCACCAATCGGTCCCTTCATCTGTTTATCTGTTCAACCATC
>JBCAUA010069882.1:0-11054 GCA_038406235.1 Peronia verruculata
ACAACAACAACAACAACAACAACAACAACAACAACAACAACAACAACAACAACAACAACAACAACAACAAAATAGGCTATCCAGGTAAATATCAAGCTATTCTTCTCAGAATCTTCATCCTTCTCTCTCTCTCTCCTTCCCTTAGTGTATATGTTTCTATCCAACAGTTTTTCTCTCCATTAACGTGACTTTTAAGGCAAACAGAGGCAAATATGAACTGAACGTTGTTATGGAAGGTAATATGTCTTCCTCCGAACTGGCATCTCGCTTTTCTTCCCTCTTCTTTCTTTTACTTTCTGTCTCTGAGTTCCAGATGTAACGGTTTTTTGTTTGTTTGTTTGTTCAAGATGTTTGATATGACAATCTCAGACGAGGGCAAAGTGGATGTTGCTTTTAGAAAAAAAGCTTTTTGAAAACCAAGACAGAAAAAAAAAAAAAAAGATAAGCATTCATAATAAAGAGGGACTGAAAATATATAACATTACTTGGTGATTTCTAATGTATGTGCCATGAATGATGCCATATTTATAAAGTTAGCCTTATTATACATATCACTTCATTGTCTTAGGTAAAGAATTAAATAGTAATGAAAATATGTTCAAAGTCTACCTTCTTCGATAACACAACAAAAGAGGTTGAAACACAAACAAAACATAACAAACACACACACACACACACACACACACAAAACTCATATATACACACATACACAACAACAAATGTAAAACGAAACAAGTACAAAAACTTCAACTGAACAGAACTCTCGAAATCTGAGTCCGAAATGCCGGTGATTAACACAATAGTGTCATAACACAATGACACAATAATGTTATGTTATTTTTTGACCACGGTTGTGGACAGCTGAGATAACCACCACTACAGGAGGTTGAAAAGCTTATAAAAACCATAACCATCTGAGTCCGATCATTGTCCACCCATGGCCGATTGTGTTTTGCTCCACCCATCAACTATAGTCGCTCTGGAGTGTTCCAGGGTTTACAGCAGTGGAGGTTGGTGGTAGGAAAACTCCTCGGGTGGAACGAGACAGGTGACGGTCTTCAGAGGGAAAGTGGGATCTTTCATCAGATTTTTCGGCCTTTAACTTCCTGACATCTTCTAGAACCCCGACCACATCGGGGTCGTGACTCCCGATGTCCGTTACCCACCTCCCCCCCTCCCTCCTCAGGGATTCTGGTGGGACTTGAACCCCTGTATACTAGTAGGATGGGTACTTACCGGCTGGTGGGCTTGGTCTATGCCGAACACGAACAGAATCTCAGCCACAAACAAGGTGAACGCCAAGTTCTTGTGGATCGAGTTTCTCTCCCCTTGTAGAGATCTGCAGGAAAGAGGAAAAAAATCATAACAACAAAGCTCTCTTCAAATTGATAAAAATGCCTGACCAGTAAGTAAGTGATATTTCAAATCTTTACATCATGGCACAATATCATGCAGAACTAGATCAGAAAATAAGCATAGATCATTCGGGACAAAAGTCGCATATTTCATTTTTGTATGTTTAACTTTTCTTCACGGAACAAATTCATTCATATTTTCACAATCCTCTCCTGTCTGTCTATCACTAAAACAGAGAAATGTGAGATAGAAAACGTTTTTAATTTTCCCCTCAAGAACTCCCCCCCTCCCACCCCACCCCACCCCCCACAACCCCCACTTCTCTTACCCGCTCTTCTTTCTCTCTTCCCCTCTCTTTTTTTCAGAGACTCATTTCCTCCTCGTCACTCATAATAAAAAGAGACAATAAAAAATAACCCAGTGAAAAACAGAAAGTCCAGAAAAGCTCCGATTTCCACAAACATTCTGGGAATGTTATAGTTAGGAACCCTAGAGAGACATTATTTTCTCAGTAACGATCCCACAATCTGGCTAAGCCACACATTACGCCTGTGTGAAGCCACGCGAGGCTATCATTTTACCAGTACTCTGTATTTTTCTGTGTTCACTTCCTAAGTCAGAGTGACATTTTTAACTCTTTGTTTCAGGCTGCACTGAGAATCATGATCCCGAATAGATTTGCTGAAAGACTACTTATGGCACTGTTATCATAATTTACAACCTTTTCAAGTTCTAAATATTGAACATTAATTTTATGAGTTCAAATACAGAATGAAATAGAACAATAGACGGTGATATTGTCAGCAATTTTAGCCTCAAACAACAGTTTATTACACTGCTTCACTACCTCGTGGCATTCAGTTTTACTTTGAGATTTTGTACATCGTCAGTTATTTCGTGAATAGAGGAATGGTCCGGCAAGACCTCGGGAGCGCACAACTTCGCACACAGTAGACGAACATAGAGCGAATTGCTGAGGACGTCCCTCCATCAGCACCACATGACTCTTGGCGTCATATATATATATATATATTATTTATTAGCCATATCCATTTTATTTCCTCGGCCTTATGAATCGTGGTGTATGAGGTATAAACATGACCGAAAGAGATCATGCCATTCGCATGGTTTCAGCTGGACAGAGAGTCAAATTAACACGCCAAGTGTCTTGAATTTAAACAAAAGAAAAACAAAGAAAAAAAAAAACTAGTGTATGATCTTCCGAAGCAGGATTCAACGATTCCCTTGTGCAGAGAAGATAGTGCTTGGGAGAAAGTGGTGATTGTTTTGAAATATCCTCTCTGAGAGAGAAAGATAGGACCGATCCATCACAAAAGGAGGCAGATCTCAATAGCCCTCACTGAGATAAAACAAGAGATGTTTCAACTCTCTATCTGAGTCAAACAGGACGTCTGATTTGAGCAGGACAAAGTGCTTTTTATTTAATGCTATAAATACACACAAGAAGCAGTAGCCCAAAGGCTCTGAATTTCATGTCTGATATTTTCAAATATATGCATTTAGCAGCTATAAATAGGCGAAAATGGGACTCATTGTATGAGAAAAAGCTCATCTTTAGTGTTTGTTTAAAACATGGACATTGACGACTGCTTTTTTTCAGTTTGTGATATTTCAACACATTTTCGCCATCTTCCAGTTTAGCGCTTTGAGAATTAGGCATTATGATCTCATTTAACACGCAGGACAGTAAGGGACAGATTTAATAGTTTGACGGATACGGCATGGATTATATTAATATCCTGAGTCATGACTAGGACGGCATTGTTGCTAATTTTGACATGCACAAGAAACACCAGTTCAGAATTTAAAAAATAGTTCACATATAAACATCAGAAACAGCAGTTTTGATACAGATACCAGCTCTCATATATAGTGTATGAAATCCTATGGGGGTCGAGAATCTTATGTATCAAGATACTGCTAAATTCAGTTCCCTTTAGACATTGCAAAGCATTTTTAACATTTTTAGGTCACAGAAAAGAGAACAGAGAACTTTCAGTTCACCATCTCCATCTGTTGGCATAAATCTGCAAGTTAACCATTAGTTTAACCGTAGTTCGGATTAGTTTTTCTCCTGTTAACTCTTGAACTGCCAGTTATTTTCTATCTCCTCCGTGTTGAAATCCGCAATACCTCACCTGTTGAATATTAAACATCTACATTGTTTCTGTTAGTTTGTATTTGCTGGTGAAATGTTAATGAGGCCATAATGTAAGAACTGAATTCGGCTTTCCAGATCTCTGTTCTGTTTATAGAAATTGATTTTCTTTGTTTAATTCTGTGAAAAGAACTGACACAATGAAAAAGAAAATCAAATGAACGGTGATAACTTTAATATCACAATCATGGCAATTCTAGGGGTGCTGGTGTTTCTATCATTACGACTTTGTTATTACTTATTCCATAAGTGACTTGATGCCCTCGCCAAACATCTAAACACACCGACAAACTTTAGTATGGGTTTGTATCTTAGACATAGATGGAGTCACTAATATGGTAATGATTGGACATAGAAGTGCAATTCTATCGGTTGTGTCAGATTCTAAACAATGTTCAGAGATTTACCCGACATAACAACTGACCTCTTGGGAAGAATTCAGAACGTACTTGACGTCAAAGGCCTAAAGATAGCCAGTGCCCAGACACATAAAATCGCAATCCAAAAGCTCTCAGAGCTGGGGTTACTGTGTTCAGAACCGGACAGAGACAAATGCGTTTTTAGCATGCAAAAAATGAACATCCCCGGAAAGCCTTGACAAAAGGAGATCCAGTTCTCTTCTTTAAGATTAGTCTGGATATAACGTGTGAGAATAACAAAGCTGATACCCCCAAAAACAGCTTTACTGTTTCATCTCCTTCCCTCCTCATGTCCGTCTATTTCTTTGACTCCTTCAACCCCAGGTTAAAATTAAGGTCCGAGGAGACACTCTCGGATAACATGTTACTATTTGTCTCTCTATCTCTCTTTCTCTCTCCTTCTCAAGGCTCAACTTTATCCTCCTCTCTATTTCTCCCTTTGATCATTTGTCCTTTCATTTTCGGTAAAAATCTTTATTTATTTTTATTCTTAAAGTAATCAACAACAACAACAACAACAGCGAAAGCTCTACAGTAGTAATTGCATCGCTGAGACATGAGGATATACCAGACTGAAGGATTAGTACAGTCTTGTTCCAAGATATTATATATCAGAAACTACTGGTTCCATCTCCTTCTCTTGCACACCATAGACAGATATCGATGTTGGACTATGGAAAGGCGTCGACTTGGAATAACAAATGAACAGCCCTAGACAGAAAGGTTGTTAGTAGTTGGACAAAATTTTACATTTTTCTTTTCGAATCCATTAATGATTTTCCTTATTAAGTACCAACAGAGAAAAATATAAGACATATTAGCATTATGAGTGAGCTAAGATCTAGACTCATACATGAGTACAGTTTTGTTCCGAGACATGTAGCATTTTGTAATGGCAAACCCCCGGGAGTCCCTGTTTCCATCTCATTTCTTTGGATCTAAACGACAGTGGTTATCTGTGTATGATCTATGAGAGGGCGTTTGCATGGAATAACAAATGGGCCGCCTCAGACAGCGGAGTCTGGGCAGCCAAACTAATGGGTGGATGGAAAAGACAGCACTGGGACACACAGAGAGATAAGGATGGCTACAAAGTCTTTGGAAAGGAGTAAACAATCAAGCTGATACACAGACAGACGCTTGAATCAGCTGATAACAAATTGTGACAAATACGTTAAAGAAATAAAGCACACCCTTCAACCATCTTTTCATTTTGCCTAAAAGTATCCGGCTCTTGTAGCAGGACATTTGTAATATCTCATTTTAGAAAAATAAAATGCACAAAAAAGAAAGAAAAAAAATGCTCAAAGAACACTGCTTTTATTCATGAAAATATAAACTGTCTCGTTAATTGTAAGCGCTTCTGTCTCACCGTTAAGAGGCCAGGAAATGACAATGACAAATGCATAAAAAGAGAACTGCTTCTTGTTCACGAAAATGTAATACAATACTTTGTTACGTTCACAACGCTGCTCTGTTCAATGCTAAAGATGTCTCGTATGATGAAGGCACAGCCTTTAAGTCTCGTCTTTGAGTGGCAAGGAACAACAAATACTTAACAAATTCCACATAAATAAATTCTTTAAAAAAAAACACGCTTGTTATTCATAAAAATATAATGCGTTATTGTTCGGTTCAGAGTAATATTCCGCTGTAAAATAAAACTTCTGTGTTGTCATTGAGAAGCCCAGCAATAACAAGTACATATCAAATAAAATCAGTACAAGTGATTAACACTTTTACCGCCAAGACATTAGGACCATGTAACGACTGTTCGAGGTGTCTGTAAACTTCAGATAGGAAAATAGAGTTAGGGAAGATTCTAATAGTTGACCTCAAAAGATAAAAATATTGAAGTCCCTGAAACAGATATTTCTTATCATTTGGTGCACTTTTACGAATTTTAGAAACGTTTGGTAATGAGCCTGGTATGCAAAGTGTTAAAGCGTTTTTTTTTTTTTTAAAGTGTTTCGGTCATAAGACATTGTAATAGACTGTTATAACCTCAGATAATGTATCATTGTTGAGGAAACCAGCCTGATATGTTGAAGACGCCCCTGCCCTGTCCTTGTGAAATAAGAGGATTTACAACAAACCTGTTTTGTTGTTGAGATGTAAATCAGCAGGGTACTTAGCGATGCTGCTAAAAACAGCGTGATTCGCTATCTGCAGGAAAGATATTGTCAAGGGAGGCGGTGATTGATGCTATGATACCGCCGGAAGTGGGGAGAGAATTGGCCAGAAGGAAAAGAGTTGGACTCCCATTGACTTGAGGCTATTGACAGGTGGAACTTTAATACAACAGAATAATTATTCACATTGTAGTTTGTGCACAGTCAAAAAATATGACGCCAGGTAATGCATTGTACTGGCAGACTTTAAAAAGCGCAACACTTGAAAATGATTCTATAAATCAAGTGTTGCGTTTTAAAGTCCGTCATTAGAATCATTTTCAAGTAGTGTACTTTCTAAAGTCCGTCAACATATTATAACATGAAGAAAAATACCAATGCTTTAACGCTGCCTTACAGTTAAGAAACGATGCAGCTGTAGGCCTAATCGTGCTGGTGCGCCGTAAAATTAAAACACAAGCAAGCAGTTAACAGACCATGTTGTGTGCATCAAAGGCTAACAGAGAGAGAGAGAGGGGGGGGGGGGGAGAGAGCCAGAGAGAAAGAGAGAGACACAGAGAGAGAAAGAGAGAGATAGAGTGGGAGAGTTAAAGATATACCAACATAGAAAAGAGAAACTGGTCAGTAAACATAGTGAAGAAGAAGGATACGTTCTATAAACGTCTTTCAACCTCCTGATGGAGATTATCTCGGAAGAAGAAGGAGAGACAAATAAAGCAAAGGCAATCAGGCATATAGCATAGACAAGAAATAGAGAGGACGGGCACTTTTGATAAGGAAGAAGATGGCGAAAATACGATTCTCCCTGAGTGTGTGAGAGAGTGACGAGAGAAAGATGAGACTACTGCTTCATGTCAGGACAGTAGACATGATGTCAAATACATGCCTAAGAATATTTTCAACAAATCAATGCAATAAATGAATGTTTAAACGTCTTTATTGACCAAAGATGTTCATGCATGATCATTACATCTAAAAATGCAATATTGTCGACAACTGAGGCGACATTTAACAGAAAAAAGTGAATAACAACAAAAACAACAACAACAGCAATAAGGACAGAAAGGTTCGACAATGTTCAAAACATTCATGACATTCAATATTTTTTTTTTCTAAAGCTTTGAAGACCATAAAGTGCTTTAATTCTGAGAACTCCTGAGACTCGCTTTCTTCATACGTCACCGACACGATTTCTCCTGTTACTTATCAGCCACGATAGGGCAAATGGGCGGGAAAACTCCCTCTAATCAGTGAATGTGCCAGGTAAGAATCCGCATTGCTTGCCAAATTAAATAGGGCAGGAACTAAGCCAAGAGATATTTCAAGTTGCCCTTTGTGGCATGACATTAACGAAAACGGGCGTTCCTTTTCGCACCGGGTCGCACCCGATCGCACCCCGTTTTGCAATTGTACCATGTATCTGATAAGGTTGGAAAATTTGCGCAGAAATTAATGGATAAGATACACAGTGAACCGGATTAAAGGTTGAATTTATAATAAATATCCAGCTTCAGGAGGCCGTGCATTAGCACAGGAAAAGGAAATGGGATGGGTTTGTTTACAGATTAAATGAATTCATTTTTGTTTTTTCACGGCGTAAATTCGTTTAAAAATCTGCCTCATTTTCTGTAAATTTCCCCTATTTTCATGATTAACGATCATTATCTAAACGATATGTCATTTTGCTGGCAGTAAACATTTCCAGGAAATGAATGTTGTTTGTTTGTGTGGTTGTTTTGTTTTTTTTTTTTTCCCTAGAAAACCCATGAATGCAATATGTTGAATTAGACTAAAGGCACATTGACTGATAGCCTTCTCATAACAGTTTAATTCTTCCTTCGGCTGTTCAAGTATATCTTTCCACAGTATTCAAAGGTAACCTATAGCATCATCTTAACAATTCACTCTCTACAAACTTTAGTGTTTCAATGTGTTAATTTCAAAATTTAAATGAATCGGAAATAGTGTTGTGGGATTTCGGTCCATGGCTGACTTTCGGAGTCAGATACCAAACCTTTTGTTTCTTCAGACTACAAAAAGTTACATTTTCATTTTGTGAAAAAAAAATGTTATCTGTGTTGGAAAATAGTTAAAAACGCCAGCAGATCGAAATCGCTCGGCCCGACTTCCGACTCATTTTGCCCTGGGCGCAAGCCAAATCTTGATGTTCTCTGGCGTTTCCGACAGTATTTCCCGACAGGTCTTCAGAAAGGTGGGTTTTGTCGACGTAGGCCGGTAAAGATGGAATATCGTTCGTTAGATAGGACTGATATCGAGTCCTAAATAGGGCCAGTAATAGCCCTAGATGTCAACAACAAAGAACTCTCACGGTGGCTTGAAACTCAAGAACGCAATGACAGACAGAACTAAAGAGCTATTATCATCTCACTGACGTAACCTCTGTAGTTCTATTTATGGAGGATGTTTACACAGTTGCTCTGCTAATGTCCAAGAGATGGAGTTTTCAACCGCTCAGACTGATGGGGTTTTGTTGCCTGACTTTGTGCTAAAAAACATTTTGTCATCATCTTCCTTTTTTAACCAGTTGTTCCCGAAAACTATCGACGCTATGGTTGCTATTTTTGCACCATTTACGCGGTCAATAGTCATTAACAGTGAAATGCTGCCAGTCTAACTGCAGTCAGAAGTGAAATGATACGAGTCTCCGTCCACTTTTTAAAGCCTGTGTCTATTGATTTCTCTCTATCTGTGGCGTAGAATGGACTTGGAATTACCAACATTAATGTCTCGCAGTTTGCGCAATTTGGCCCGCACATTTCTGTTTGCATTGGTTCTGATTTCGCTTTTTTTGTTTGTCTGTGTTTGTTGATGTCCGGCTGTTGCCTTTTTCGGCGACTAAAATGGGAAAACAAATCTGCAGAGACGTTTTGACTATCTTTTCATTGCATCGCACATCAACTTAAAACGCCCAGAAAGTTGACCCTGCCTCTTATTGAGGTTAAAAGGGAAAAAAAGTAAACAATGAGTACTGCTGTGGCTATGACGTGTTTCGAAGCACAGAAATCTAAAGCCTGTAAAATAAGTGGATTTTATAGATAAAGAAACAAAATTCTGAAAATGACTGAATGTTGCGACCTTTCACGGATAGATGTATTTTTGGGTTGCCAAATCATCCGGCTCTGGCTGCACTTATTTCTAAACCAGGACAGCATTTTGTAACCCTTAGAATATGAAAAACGCCACTAATAAAATGTAAAGTTGAGAATATTTTTTTTAGATTTTTCAATGTTCGACATATCTGCAAAAGTATCAAGTGCAGCGAATAACAAACTAACCTTATAGGTAGATAAACAAACAAACAGATAAATAAATAAATAAATAAATAAATTTATAATTAATAAATAAATAAATAAATAATGCAAAAGTACATAAATGAATAAAGATGATATTTAACACAGACCTCAGTCTTTCAATTGAATTAACGTGTACATACAGCTATGGTACAATATCTCGGCCTAGACAAAAGAGAAGACGAGAGAAAAATTACGTTGGGCAAGTTATAGACAAGTGTAGCACTACTGAAGTGGCAGATCTTTTTCACACCCTAAGAATATCTCTGTAGTGGTCTCTCCAGGTCCTAGCGTTTTTGGTGTTTGCCCCTCCCCCCCCCCCCCCCCCGTTTCTGTCTTTCTGTCTGTCTCTCTTTGTCTTTGCCAATATTCATGTTTCTTTCTCTTTTCATTTCATTGCACGATCTCACTGGAAATTTAAACTTCATATAACTTTCACACTCACAAATAGCTTTGGTATCAAGCTCAATGTGAAAGTGAATTTTTTATGCGTTTTTTATTTTTATTTTAAAAGACATAGAAGTGTCAATCATTTAAACCATTCAGATGATGATCATCAACAACGAAATAAGAAAAGTTATTTTCAAAAGACGGACCGGAACCATAAAACAAGAATACATAAGACAACACGTAAATAACCTTTATACGCATATAAAATAACATGTAGTGGTGAAACACCTGCCCACAATTTACTTTAATAAAACTACAGAACTCTTGTAAATACGGCAATGATTACGTCAACCATGTCAAGGACTGAAACTTTACACCACCAGATCTCTATCTCTTGGCTGCTCACAAGCGCATGTTTTCCAGAATTCCTGTCCGCATTTCTTTCTTCCCCACTCTCGAAAGATTTCCTTTCTTAAGCTGACTGAGGCCAACATCTTATCCAGATTGTCCGCCATATTTTTTTCCTGTCCAAATTTGTGTTTTCAATATTGGACGTAAAACTAGTAAACCAAGAACTAAAACAAAACAAACAAAATAAAAACTAAAAACAAATAAACAAACAAAACAAAACAACAGCAACAAAAGATTAAACTCAACTCTTATCCCACACATGTTGCGTTGATTTGTTTCAGAAAGGTCTTGAGGCAAAAGTATGTGCTTTTTTTCCCCCCAAACATAACTCTTGCAAATTATAGAGAAGAGTAGACTTTGGGGGAAAATGAAATAAAAAAGAGTGCCGCTGTGAAATTCTGACTCTCTGCAATATCACAAATGATTCTAATATGCCCTGCATGCTTTACTCATTATATAAGAACGACAAATAAGAAATAACAAATAAAAAATATTTTTATAAGTCTGAATTGTAACTGACGGAAATTATTATCTTTATCCAAAAATGTTATATGCATGTTATAAGTCATGATGTGGCATATCTGTCGAGGAGACTGGATTAAGTTCTCGGGCGTTTCAAGCTAGGACTATGTTTTGTTGTTGTTGTTGCTGTTGTTGTTTTTTCATCCATTTTTCCTTTTCATACTTAGCCTTTAAACCAGTCCGGAAGAGGTATTTATTGAAAAGTACGGTAAAAAACGAGCTGTATGTGTGTGTGTGTGTGTGTGTGTGTGTGTGTGTGTGTGTGTGTGTGTGTGTCTTTTCCCTTAATGCTAGAGCTTAAAAAAAGGACAAAAACAAGAAACGCCATAGGACA
>JBCAUA010069893.1:0-11054 GCA_038406235.1 Peronia verruculata
ATGCAAATTAATTGCCTGATCCCTCTTGCCCCATCCGCGACGCTGTCTCCTTTGTTTTTCCCATTGAGTGGGAACCACGTGGAAGGAACAAAAGTCGATTTTTACCTTCGGACGGCGCTGACAGGTTCGATTTAAAGGAAACTCACGACGGTGGCTTCGATTTATGCGAGACGCTTTTAATGGGCACAAAGAGGAAAAAAATTCTATTGTTTCGTTTTTATTCGGATTATCAGAAATTCGCATTATCAGAGTTCGGTTTGGGTGGACTCGACTGTAGTTCTTTTCCCCAGATGAATAAGCAGGCTTGCACGTGTTTGTTCAGCTTTCTGTTCTCGTCATTGACAGAGTCACTCATCGTTGAAACTTATTATGTTGTGCAAATAACTGTGAACTCTCTGCTTTATAACTTTACATGTGTATGGCTATTGCTGTTTAATTGTATCACAAGAATCTACATGGGTTGGTTTGAAGATGATCTGAGGCTGGGAGTCAAAAATATCCAGTTGCACAGAAAAGCTCTTCTATTTATTTATAAGTTTGTGTTCTTGTTTTCGGTTTTTCTACTTTTGCGGACTCTTCTGTTGTTGTTTTTTTTTAATTTGATTTCATTTTCTCAGATTTGTTCAAGGATACAACTAAACCAGTATAGCCATTTCCTGTGTTACATTTATCATTCCAGTTGTTTTGCTTAACATTTGCAGATGACTGTTCTTACTTTTGCTGTGTTTTTTTTTTTTTCGTTTACTCTTTCATTTTCTCAGTTACTCCGAGCTGTGAGCCATCCACCACACACTAGTTTTGACCGGACAGATGATGACCTACTACCACTGAGTATGCACAAACAGTTGTAACGCTTGGGTGTAATTTGATTCGATTATACTGCAGACAGATAACTTATTGCTTCCTCGTATAAAGACACCGCTTTTGTCACGCAACAGAATTTATTGAATAAACTGTACATGCTTTTTAGGAGCCTATATGAAACAAAAAAAAAACTTGAACGAACAATTTACATCCAGGCCAAAGTTGCCATCATCTCATGAAAGTTTCTGCCTCATTTTCTACTGGTCATGTGTTAATCACTTAAAGAGGACCACAAGACCATGATTGGTGATGGCACTGGTAGGTAGGGGGCAATGGGAGGGGTTGGTCAATACCGAAAGCATGAGAAGAACAGAGTGCCGTTCACATGCAGATTTGTCATAAGAGCAGATCAGGTCCAAATTGGATCACAGCCACTTTTTTTATGGTTGACTTTGTACACTGAAAAAAGAAGAGAGGAGCACCTGGGGCTTGCTTGACAAGCCTTTTTCAGTCCTCAGGCCTGGGACTGCACTCGAGGCAATCTTGCTGTCTGTGGGTGAGCCAAAACTTTTCAGTTCAATTCTTAATAAAGCCATTTGCTTAATGACTTCAGACGGCTTTATTAAACCTGCTTTTTTAGGTCTCCTATGATCTTAAATTCTAAGATGGAGATTATTGTACACTTTAAAGATAAACCATTTTTTCATTAGCACCATGAGACTTGCTTTAAAGCACTGAGCTTGCTAATAGGACTGTATCTATGTTTACACATTTATAAAAACAAAAGCACAATTTGATTTATGGATGAAAGTAATACAGTCAAGCAGAAATTTTCTTGAGGCATATCCATATTACGCAGAAAAAAAGAATGCATGATATTCATCATTTTTCCACTAATTTCAATTGATGTTTGTTTATTCCAAAATAGATATTTATCTTTCATTGTCTTCTGTGAAGCACAAAATTGGCTTTCCAACAGCTTTTGGTCATAACTGCATTTTCATAAATTTTCCTTTTTTTTTGTTGTTGTTGTTGTTGTTGATTTTATACATTGATTTAAACTGATGGAGATACATTAAAACAAAATGATATAACTGGAACTGCTTTTGTTTTATTTTTACATTTTTGGTTTATGTGCTGCTCCTTGCATCCTTTTGCTACTGCATTAGTTGTAATAATTATTAAATGTACTTTTTTTTTTTTTGGTCTTTGTATTATTAGAGAAAGAGGGAAATCGATTTATTCTTTTCATGATCATGGATATTATTAGAATTTATAAAGTATTTCAGAAAAATTACATTTGACAATGCTAGACAGGGCTTTGAACCTGAGATGAAGGGTAATTTAAATTGAATTGGATCCAGTTTGCAAGTTATATCAATATATTTGCTCAGATGTACATTATTCATGATATCATAGGCAGTTGTTACATACTTCTATCATAATCGCTATTCTTATTGTAATATTTTGTTTCTGTGCATATAGAGCATAAATCTTCAAACTGAACTTGACAGAAATGAAGCTTAGGTCTTAGTTATTTGTTGCTTCCTGGAACTCAGGTGCATGTGATACCCTTGTTTTATGTTATCCATGCCTTGTCTTTATGTATTGTATATTATTGCATGGATGTTGTGCTAACATTCATTTGGCCTATATCATTAACTCAGCTTTCTTTCATTCAGATACTTTTACCTATTCCCTGTCTTTGTTTTGCTGTGATGTGACATGTATTGATCACAGTATGGAACTGCTTCATGGCTTTCAAGCATTGAATGTCCCTTTTGTCAGCTTTAATGTGCATGTTAAACCTGTGATTTCCTTTTGTCTTCTATCCATTGTTTTAAATCTCACTCCACATGCAGCATGATTGTCAAACCCTGTTTCTTTTCTCCTTTTAGGATCTCTTACTGTTTGTTCCCACACCATCCCATTGTTGTTGAAATATGTCATCACATACCACACAACTGACCTGTATTTGTATCATAAAATCCCTCTGACATATATATTTTTTTTCCCTCCATTTCCATCCTCTTCCCTTTCCACAACTCTAGCAAACTTATCTGCTTCACCGATGCCGTAGTCAGCCGCAGCCGTCAACTGGCCGGAGCATGATGCAGGCTAACGGAGGGGACAGTCCCATCATGCGACAGATATCCAGTTCACTGCAGGAGCAAATAGAACAACAAATGGAGGAGAAAAGGAAAGCACAACAGGCGGCAGAGGGAGAGGTGGGAGCTGAGGAGGCCAGATTGCCATCGAGAACAGAGAGCAGAGTCAGATTCATGTGATGATCAATGATAATATTAAAGTTATAAATGAATGCTTTTTTTTTATGGTCGTTGTTAGTGAAAGAAACCCGAGTCATGATTCATGTGATCACATTAATGATAGTAGTAAAGTTAAATGAGTGATTTCTTTTTGTTGGTGAAAGAAATCAGAGTCTGATTCATGTGTTGATCGCATTCATGATAATTTTGAGGTTAAGTGAATGCTTTCTTGCCATTAGTGGCAGAAATGAACAAAAAATTGTAAAAGTCTGAAGGCCTTTAGTAATAGTTAAAAACAATATTTGGCGCACAATACAGTGAAATGAGTCTGATGTGAAATTGTTCATGTGTAGAGTTATTTTGTCAAGTGGAAAGGGAAATGAGAGTCTTTTTTTTTTTTTTTTGAGGTAACAAAAATTTGTAGCCATGGTTCTTTTGTGGCATGATGCTCCTGTGTAAAGCTAATTCCTGTCAGTCTATAAAAAAATATGTACCATATCCAACTCATTTCACTTATTTGTGCGACATTTAGTTACTGGAGAGTTTAAAAAAAATGAAATTGAGGGCTGAAGTGCCAAGAATTTTCTCGTGACAGATTTTTCCTGTCAAAAAATACATAAATAGCAGTAAACTTATCTTACATGTTGCAATAAAAATATTGCATTATATACTGCAAGATTCTCTATTATCTCCTACCTCCTGCTTTGTATCGAAGAGTTTAGAAAAGGAACAGAGTAAGAAATAATTTTTAGAAATGACATTGTTATTGTTCCACTAAAGAGATTTTGCATAGACAAGATTGTACACAAGGTATTCCTCCATGCTTTCCCATATTTTGATTATACTCAGCGCTGAAGCAAATTGATGTTAACCTGTGATGTGATGTTTCATAGGAAAGACCTGTCCTCCTCTAAAGGAGTGTCAAATTATTATTCATTTATAACATCTGAATAAATTATCAAGGGAAGCAAATGAACAAAATCAAGGGAAGCAGATGAACAAAAAACAGATCATAGTTATAATTGAGATGCGACACGATGAATTCAAGCTCTCGCCAAACTTTGAGGATATAGATTTATTCGTGTGACTCTAAAGATGATTAATTTCCCTCTCATTATGCGAAAAAATGGTTGTTCTGTCCTATGTAGAAGTTGAGGTATTGGCAGTTAAAGATGATAGAGGGTGACCTGTTGCTGCAGCTGAATTTATTGAGAAAGTGGTCAATCACCTTTGTAAATCAATATCAATCCCTGTTATAAAGGGCCATTAAATTTCACTTTCGGGGCTTTTACTGGATCTATTTCAGTAAATGGAACTCTGAAGTGCATTTTAGATTAATAAAAAAGGGTTTAATGGGAAAAGAAAATGCGTTAAAAATTAATTCACTGTTGAAAAATATGTAATTTCTTCAATCAACTCAGTTTGACAAGCGCCTGATTTCATCCTGTCGCGTCTCAATTGTTTTTGTGTTTTTTAATTAAACATTTTCTTTTTGTTATTTGTAGTAATCAGATTTCATAAAGTGCTTGTGGGGGCTGTTCAGATGGTAAACCATATGGATATATTTTGGTAATATATGAACAATATATATATATATAATGCATACTTTATGTACTTCCATCATGCAATATATACAAATACCCTGTATAGTCTTCTCTAATGGTGGTGGAAGTCATAGGATTTTCATTGCACTTTGTCGTTCAGTGTTTAAAAGTTGTTTTGTCACTTTGATCAACTTGTGAACACCAAAATGCCAATGACATGGTTTTGCTTGCTTTTAGAATTTGATACATCATTCATAAAAATAATTACTGTTTGTCTACAAACCATGCAGTTATTAATTACCGTTTCATAATAGGTTTCATATTCCATAGAAAGACTAAGATTTGTTTTTCTAATATTCTGAGCCAGATTATTATATTTATTATTATTTTTCTTTGGAGACATTTTGAAATACTGTTGCTACTGTTAGGAAGGTGGTTAATCCTGATATTCATATTTCTTTTGGCTTCATTCTCGAAAAATTTAGAGGCCAGTATAGCCTTTGATTCTTGAGAGTCTGCTTATCAAGAATTATGGCAGTTAACACATTGAGCTAAGACAATTGCTAGTATAGTAACAAAGTGAGTCTGTGACAAAGTCTAAGCAATAGATAGGCATGAATCAAGACAAAATTAATATACATCAGGATCATATTTGACAAGAATAGCTTTGTAGCAGTAGGAGCTATAAATGAGAAAAAGTGTATTGTTTTGCTAGAAAGAGGGAAGAAACTGATGAGAGAATTATTTAGCAAAATAAAAGATGTGCTTAAAAACTAATGAGAGAATCATTCAGCATTCGGAAAAAGGATGTGGATTTCCCAAACGATTTTAGTAATGGTATAGATCAAACAAGCATGTTAGGCCTGTTGTATGGCAAGTTGGGATTTTTATGTCATGTTGCTGTTTCTTATCTCTGTTATTACTTATTTTAGTACATCAAATATTTTCAATTATCACACTTCGTTAATGTTAATATCTTTTAGAAAATATTTACGAGACCAAAGACATCTCACTCCCATTTTTTTTTTTTAACTTTTGCTTGTTGAAGATGTGTATGTATCCTGTTAACCTTTCTCTCCTCAAAATCTTTTGTACTATGTATATTATTATATATTGTGTGACAGAAGTGAAAAAAAAAAAAAAAACCTTTTGTTGTATACTGCTGCAACTATTTGACTCCATTTCTGTACACGATTAAACGACTGTTTTAGTATCTTATTTAGCACCACAACAACTTCAACTTTTTAATGAGTGAATATGTTTATTTGTCTTGCCATGTCTTTAATATTATGTTACACATATATAAATATAGATATACATGTATTTATTCTTCTATGAGGGTGAAACTTGGCTCAATAAGCCTCAGACGTGCCAGTTACTTGACTTCTTTTGTTAGCCAACCAACCTTTGGTGTGGAATTTAACCACTTCAGTGCTAAGTCAGTGCTGAGCACCACCAATACAGTCAGTGCCCATTGTTCTATCTACTGCGGTTCTCTTAGCACTCAGTGCCATCTAGTGTGCACGAGCCAACCAGCATATGTCATCTACTTCCCCACAAACAGTTAGAAGTGTCAACTGTTTTTCATTGTTATTAATTGTGACAGCAGATTTTATGCTGATATGAGCTCTCGTGATCATCCCATCTGCTAATCATCAGCTTGTGGCATCTGTCAAAAGATTCCCTATATTGGTGTGAACATATGATCGTCAGACCACTGAATCAAATATAGGAGAGTAGATAAGTGGCAGTAGGCTGACCATGGACATACCATGTACATTTTTCCATGCATGGAACACAAATTTTTTGAGATATCTCTTTCTGTGAGTAGCAGCGAAGTGATCAAGAAACAGTAGCAAAATGTTATAATATCGGTGTGGGGTAATTCTGCCAAAAAGAACATCATAATGTGTATTTGCATTCCTAGTGATTCTTCAGTTGTGCAGTGTATCAGTGGACCTCTCTTAATTAGTCTTCAGTTACAGATGTGTTTTATAGTTATTTTACCAAACTTTGTTTTTGATTTTTGAAAATGGCTTAACGTACATTGAAGTCTGATCAGTTATCATTTCTTATTTCATCTTTACCAACGACTGTTTGTTGACTTCTGTGATGATTATAAAAGTGTGTTAGGACAGACCACATCATTTTCCTACCTAGACAGAGCATAGCAGGATTTAACAGTCCTCCTGAAGTCAGAAACATATCACAGAAAAGTCCAAGCATGGTATTTAAATTTCAGGGTAACAAATACTTTTGGTCCGAAGAAGCTTCATTAGCCTAAGCCTGTTACCTGTTTGTGTATGTAACCCAGGAAGGTCAGTATCAAGAATATATAAGTCAAATATCTGTTGGTCATCCTACCATTTTGTTCAAATGAGCAAGAATGGGAGTGGGATGAAATTGTTCAGTTGTGTTACATCACTCACTGGTTTAAAATTAAAAACAGCACCAGGAAATAGCCATAACAATATGAATCTCAAAGCAGGCAGAAAGTGATATTATTTCATTGAATCTCTGGCACAGTTCTACAGTTGTTGTATCAGTGTTTGATTTCAGGAGCTTTAATCTCCTTAAACAAAACAAAAATCTATGTATATCTGAGTATAGCAATGGCTGTAAATGTGACAATAAGACATGGATATGTTGGATATTCTGGCTTTTTGTTTTGAGGAAGTCAATATATGTAACAAAAATAATACATGTATTTATAATTTATATGTTAATATAAATTTTTTATCTGATTTTTTTTTTTCTTTTTTGTTTATGTGATTTGTTTCTTTATTTGTGTGGGGAAAAATGCTTCTCTAATGCTGCATCTGTGATTATGACTTGGTCAAGACAGATGTTGATTTTACAGCTCCACATTAAACTTGTTACATTGTTTTGATATTGTTTTTCTTATGTTGATGTTTTGACAGAGGGTCATGACATGCATGGCTCATTTAAAGCCAGTGCAGCTCAAAACCAAACAATATCTATTACCACTGTTATTATGTGGCAGTAGAAGGAAGAATTTAATTTAATTATGACATTTTCATGCTCATTTTTTGCACATATCAGTTTTCAATGTCTTGTAATTACAGAGTATATCAAACAGCTGATGACATGTTCATGTGCACATTCATGCTTCACTTCCCTCTCAATGCAGGTTTTAATGGTATTGTTATCATTTGCATCATCAGCTTCTACTTCAACTACCTCTTGTCTACTTCGGGATTCCAAAGTACAGTACTATGTATGCAGCTGATCAACCTGAACAGCATTTATCTTTGTTGTGTGGCCACTCGGTGGTGTTCATGCTTCTGTTTGGGTCTAAAGTTCCTCCCTGACTCCCTGTTAGACCCCAGAAAATCAATACCAATTAATCTGTCCAAGATGAAGGTTATGAAATGATACATGTATCTAATTCTTGTTTGAATGATGCTTTTTATGAGGAACAAACAGAATTGTGAACATCTCTGTTCTAATTAAGTGGATGATTGATGTCATACTTTCTTCCTGTGAAATATCTATTTTAACACTGGATGATTGAAGTTGTGTTGATTCTTGAATATGATTCTTTGAGTGATGTAATCTGGGTCTTTATATCACAGTTGACCTCATCAAACTGCAAAATAACCTAACCGTCATGGAACAGATGTGGCCCAAATGCACAGAACTGAGAAGGTCTTGTTTGAATTGGAATACTCAGAATTTATTGTCATTTTTCTATTGTCAGTGTAGACAGAATTCGATGATTTGATGTCCTAAATGTTTGTCTTATAGTTTGTGTCATGTACAGATTGATTGCGTTACTGAGAATATCACTGAAGTGAAAAACTTAAACATTGATGCTGAAATTATTTAGTAGACAGATCATTATACTCCTCAAGAGTGAAATATTTGAAGTCATAAGAGGAAATGTTTTCAAACAAAAGATTTACATACATGCCATTGTTTTCAGTGTATCTATACATTGAAGAATTAAGAAGCAGAGTATACCACAAACTTTTGAATTAAATTCTCAGCAGAATATAACTTAACTGACACACAACATGCAACATGAAACAACTCAACCATGATTGTTATGGTTTTTATAAGCTTTTCAACCTCCTGTAGTGATGGTTATCTCAGCTGTCCACAACCGTGGTAGAAAAATAACTTAACACTATTGTGTTATGTGATCATTATTCAAAACAATCATTCACAATTCAATCATCCAAATGCTGAATCTCTTTGATTTTTTTGTGTTTGTTTCCTTGTTGGGTTTGTGTGTACATGCTTAATATGTGTCATCTCTTCTCTGCACTTGTATTCCTGTTGCCCACATGTTTTGTCTTTCATCCAAGCATTTTAAATTAACTTGGAAATTCTTTTTTATGAGACTTAGAAGGTACTACTTCCCATGACTATAAGAAGAAAGTCAAACTTTTGTACCTGTCTCCTTATTTCAACTTTTGAATCACCAACTTTTTATTGTTTTGCGTGTACAGTGTATTCTACAATTAACTTTTATACACTACAGTATAAACATCTACATATTTATATAAGCAAATGTGCCAATATATGCACATAAGTATGTCTGAGCTTTGTCATTTCTTTTGCACACTTTAATTGTCCAAGGATTTTGATTTTCTTTCAGTCATGAACCATGCTAAAATGCTTGAAAACTTGTACATTTTTATGTCTTGTTGGGAATTCACAGCAGATCTCATGTATTGCCTATTCACACCATAAAATTCAGATTTTATGGCTTGTCTTTTTTCTCTCTTTCCTGAATCAGGAATTATAGGCAGGCTATTCAATTAATTTTGAATTATCAGTGCTATGGCAAGGCATTTTCTTTTGTTAAAAGATTGTAAGACAAAGGAAAGAAAGACACATAGATAATATGTATTGGACATCATGAAATAATGCAAATTTATAGGAGAGAAATTCATCTTGCTTAGAAAAGTTTTCACTTGATATTCAGGTAGAAGACAATTTGAAATGTTATAAGGATGTGATTTGTCCTGCTTTTGAAATAACTTATTTACTATTTGTAGTATAATATAGTCTATGACTATAGAGTTTTTCATGTAATTTTGTCGCTACATATTTCATGAAACAATACTCCATATAGGCACAAATTATTGACATTAAATCAGTATTTAGGCAAAGTGATCATGGGCTTGAGATTTATCATGGTATTAATTGTACACTGCTGTGGCTCATAAACCTACTCCAATACATGTATATATGTCTGAGTATGTGGCAGTTCTGTAATAATTGAATAGCAATTGATTACAATTTATTCAATATGCATTGATCTCTAACTGGAATTTTTCCTATGATTTCTACTTTAGTTGAAAAAAAAAAATGAAATGAAACCAGAGATATATGATTGTTAATAACATACACATAAATGTATCTTTTGGTACACTTTAGATTCTGTGGATGGAATTTCAGTTGTAATTTCTTCTGTAGATGAAAAAAAACTGTTGAAATAAAATAGAGATTTATTGCTCATGTCATTTACACATGGTTCACAATCAATTTTGTTTGTCATTTAATCGTGATGTGATGTGAAGTAAATTTATTTTAAGGTAGAGGCTATTGCAGCCATATGGCCGTAATAGTCCAAAAGACTACTGAGGCCATGAGGCCGTTTGCGGCCATTTAATTTTATTTAAAAATCTGATGATTGATTGTACATTGAAAATTATATGATTCTTGTTTGATTTCTATTTAAATTAGTAGATCTAGATCTATAGTACTCATGATAAAAATAATGAAATAGAAAGTATTGATTATTGTGTTGATTTTACTTTCTTCCTATCAGCTCTGTCCTCATTTGAAAGTTCTGGTCAAACATTTAATTAGCAAACAATTCTGACCACATAACCATCAATTGAAACCAGAAAATTAAACTTTATGACTTAAAAATAATGGGTGTCTGCAATGATGTGACAATACCTGCAAAGAGGTAAAATCGATGAAATGGGTGTCTGCAGTCATGTAACTTACCTGTCTACTATGACATGGCTCTTCACGAGATTTGCGTTGTGATACATGAATGACCTATCTCCAAACTGAGTCAGTGGTTGTAGAGTATGGAGGTACATGTACTTTCGATTTTAATCTAAATCAAATGGGAAACAAGTCAAGTTAAATATCATTGCGGGCACCTCATTTCAATTTCATGTCCCTCAGTGTCCGCACAATGGAAGTCACCCTAGATCTAGTTTCTGGTCTGATCTCCCAGATAAGCTAGCATGCCAAATCTCAATAGATCTAGATCTTAGTTTTAGATCTAGATCTAGATTATTCAGGTTCTACTGCAAATATCTGTAGTAACAGTGTACTCAGAGTCACCTGAATTAGTTTCTTCCTCAAAGTCGAAGCTTTGTAGTGTTTGCTCGAAATCAGACCTATTATTTACACATGGCCTCAATAGCCTTTCGGCCTATTACGGCCA